>DWJQ01000436.1:0-14467 GCA_018248915.1 Hesperia meskei straton | reverse complement strand
ACAGAGAAAGAGTGTCTTGCCATAATATTCGGTACCAAAATGTTTCGACCCTACCTGTACGGTAATCGTTTCACAATCCTTACCGACCATAAACCGTTAGAATGGCTTTTTAACTGTAAGGATCCCGGATCCAGACTTGTCCGCTGGCGACTCAAATTAGAAGAGTTCGAATATGATATTAAATATAAAAAAGGGAAAGTAAACGCCAATGCCGATGCCCTATCGCGTTTCCCTGTCAATCCAGTTCAACCTGACCGTAGTGCGGAAGAGAATCCTTTACCAGAACTAGATCGAGATCTTATGGATCTCTTAATATCGCCCCCCTCATTTAATGCTGAGGAACTAAACTTACAACTCTCTCCAGATCCTCTCGCTCTTGACCCTAATGCAGAAAACTTACCATCTCCTGAAGCAACTCCAACTCCTAATATCCCTAGTAATCCTGTAGAACCTGAAAACGAAATAACCAACTTACCTGAGTGGGACCCAAACCAGCCGTCGACCTCCGGCACCCAACCTGCTGTAGATCCAACACCGCCGATAAACGCGAACCCTGAAACAACAGAAGACCAAATTATAGTTGACTTACCTGAATACCTTCCTGAACAACCGTCGACTCCTGGTATTCAACCTGCTGGTAATCCGACTCCGTCAACAGACGTCAACCCTGAAACGATAGAAGACCAAATGACCTGTCTAGACTTACCTGACGGCGACTACCCCACGTTCCTTAAAGCCATATCGAATAAAGATATACAGTTCAATACAAATATTCAAGAACACAATGAGGATATAATCAAATCAAAATGTAAAGTAATTATTTTACCTACCTCTGTAGACCTGGATGAATCCAATCCTTTTGTGCAAAATATCCTCGATAGCATACCTAATAATTCTGAAATCATTAATAAAGAGAGGAACCTTTATTCCTTCATTTCATTTAAACATGAGGATAAAACTTATTATCTCCTTTTCTTCAAGGTTCATCATTTTGATAACTCTACTTATGTAGATATATACAAAAGCCTTAAATCTATCAGGAATGAACTTGTTGTCAACCTCGACTTAACCTTAACCCCGGATGTCGCGATAACTGACTTTAAAAATCCATTTGATACTCATCAATTTGTCAAAATCTATAACATGCTCCTTTTCTTGTTTAATAACACAGATATTAAGATACATATATACAAGGGCATAATAATATATCCTTCCCTTTCCGAAATCCCAAAGATACTTAGGGAAAATCACGACATCCCAGTTGCAGGACATCTTGGTATCAGTCGCATGTTAAGTCGAATCCAAGAAATTTTCTATTGGAGAAATATGCGCAGCGATATCGAGGCCTTCGTAAAGAAGTGCCCACAATGCCAAGCTAACAAAGCTCTTAGACAAATACATCGTGCTCCTATGCAAATCACAAGCACTTCTACCAAACCTTGTGAGCGTATTTCTTTAGATATAGTTGGGCCATTACCCGAGGCGGGACCTGCAAAATTAAAATACATCTTGACAATGCAGGATGACCTCACGAAATTTTCTTCGGCATACCCAATTCGCAGCACTACAGCTGAAGAGACCAGCGAGTGTCTACTTCATTTTATATCCATTTTTGGCATACCCAAAATGATCCTCACAGATCAGGGTACCAACTTCACATCTGACCTCTTTAAGAAAACCTGTAGTTTCCTTAAAATAAAGAACTTGTGGGCTTCTCCTTATCACCCGCAGACCCAAGGCGCTCTCGAACGGAGTCATTCGACACTTAAGGAATATCTTAGATCCTTCGTTAATGAAGAACAGTCAAACTGGCCTCGTTACGTCTATACTGCCATGCTCACTTATAATACAACGGTCCATTCGACAACTCATTTTACACCTTATGAATTAATGTTCGGAAATAAACCTATGATTCCAAATTCTATTTATGAAGAAGCTCCCGGTGCTACTTACCCCGATTATGTCCGTATGCTCCAAAATCGATTAAAATATTCCCATGAGAGAGCCCTGGAATTTATAAGGAAATCTAAAGAGTCGTCTAAAAACTATTACGATAATCACACTCGCCGAGCTAAATTCAAAATAGGTGACTATGTTTACCTTAAAAATCATTTGAGAATGCGCAAAGCCCTTTCACCCCTTTGGAAAGGACCCTATAAGGTGGTAAAAGTAAATGGAAATAACACACTTACCTTACTTATCAACCGACGCCACGTTACGCACCATTTTGACGAAGTAAAATTAGCTGCCGAAACTGAAAATAGAATAGAATTAGAATAACTAATATAGATAAAGTAGGATAAATATGTTAGAAATAAGTAATTAGAATAGGATAACAGAAGTAGTAAGAAATTAGAGAGAAAAGAAGAAGGTAAAAGAAGAAAAGAGAATGTAGAAGAAGAAAAGAGAACGTAGAAGAAGAAAAGAGAATGTAGAAGAAGAAAAGAGAATGTAAAAGAAGGTAACAAAGGAAAGAGGAAATAAACATTAGAAATAGGATACGTTAGGATAGACTAGGATATATCTTAATAGATATTTTAGTAGTAAATATTATATAGACTTAAATAAAAGATATAAAAGACAAAAATAATATAGTAATAGATAATAGTAATAAGATAAGGATTAATGTTAGATAGAGTACTTACCTTAGTTTGTTATTTGCAGCTCAGCTGGGGCGCAATCTCAACGAGATTTCATCCAACCGATCACTACAAGTTCGGGGCTTTATTTCGACTATTTAGGGAACCTAAAGATTAACAATGTTGAATTAAATGTTATTATACCCGTAGATATTTCTCACTTTTATCCACATATACAAAACATCCAAAATGCGTTGGAAATCACGAAAGACCTGTGTAATCAAACCAGAATTATACAAATTGTCGCGAATTGCTACAATAAATTACAACCATTAACAGCGCGATTTCAAGATATGAATAGAGAGTTTGCATCCATTTCACATTTAATTGACAATAGAACGAAGCGTAGTGCATGGATAGGAGGTATAGGAACTATTTTAAAACATATATTTGGTTCTCTGGATGAAAATGACGGCCTAAAATATGATGAAGCAATAAGACTATTACAGAATCAGGAGAAACAGCTTACTTCATTGATGAAAGAAAACATTCTGATAACTACATCCATTCTAACTTACTACAATAATACTCTAAATAAGGTCAAGGATAATGAAGCTAAACTTAAAGAAGCTATTGACAACCTCTCGGTAACTGTAGAGAATATTACCCAAATCACTAATGGGCTTCATTTACTCGCGAATGTTAATGAAATACTTTATATTTTGGAGACATCAATACTTACCCTTTCATTCCAATTAGAAGATATAGTTAACGCCATTTTATTTAGTAGTCAAAATATCCTTCACCCTGCAATAATTAACCCGAGACAATTACACGAAGAGCTTGTCAATAACTATAGATACTTACCTGGTGACCTCGAACTACCTGTACCTTTAGATGTTAACTACATGCATTTAATTTTAAAAATTTCTAAGATATTATGTTACTACATTAATTACAAGGTTATTTTTGTCCTACAAGTACCTTTAGTAAACACAAAGGAATATATGTTGTTTCACAGTATAGCATTACCTACACCCTACAAACCTGCAAACCCAGACTCGTTCAGCCTAATCTTACCTGACAATAAATATATAGCAATGACCAAAGACAAATCATATTATTGTGTTTTTGATAGTTTAGATATTTGTAAATCCGTAACTCCAGGAAATTTCATATGTGATGTTGAAAATGTGTATTCTACCGAAGCAAAATCTACATGTGAAAGTGACTTATTAGCAAAAGTAATCAGTAAGAAACCGGTACAGTGTCAAACGAAAATTATAGTAGGTAAACTTAACATTTGGAAACCTTTAAATAATAACAAATGGATTTATATTCAATCTGATCCAAATAAAATATCTATTGATTGTTTAAATTCAAAACTATATGAAACAAATATATTAGGCACAGGAATACTTACTATCCCCAAGGATTGTACAGTTTATTGTAAAAGCGCCACGCTAATACCAAAACATGATGTCATTAACATTACTTCTCCTATAAATCACTTTCCGGATTTTAATGTAATAAATGATAGTTGCTGTAACTTATCTAAGTTAAATGATGTAATAAACAGTGTGTCTCCTATTCAATTGCACAATATAGATTTGGATGATTTTAACTCCCAACACAAAACAAAATTAAATTCGATTTTTAACAATATACAAAATATAGAACAGACAGAAGACCCCCACATTATTAAATATGGGACACACTATTCCGTATTGTTAATTATAATAACAGTTATTGTATTTTTCTTGTCATTGTATTTAATATATATAAAGTTTTGTAAATCTGGCAGCAACCGACTCTTTCAATTTAAATTTAACGTAAACAAGACAACATCACAACCAACCCCCATAGAATTGACAGAACTGGAACAAACGGACATAGACAAATCTCCTGCTCCTCTTAGAACAAGAGTTTAGTTTCTTTTCCACAGAGACTTTGGATTTCACCCCAAAGTCTCCTCTTGAAGGGGGAGGTGTTACGTGGGTACTTTGTATGCACCCCTGCTGACTGTCACGCTGAGCTAGCAGTTTAGTCTCGGACCTTAGTCTTAGGACAGTCAGAGTTAGTCAGTCTACTCCGGAACTTCAATCAGAACGGTTGCCCCCAGATCCTTAGGGTTGTGAAATAAATCCTTTTTTTAAAAAGAACCCCTCGTTTACCTTTCTAACAGTTCGTTCTTATTTTTAGTTTTTTGTACAGTATGTTACTTTATTTTTTATATAATTTAATTAAAATGGATTTTTGTAATTGATGCAAATTGAACAGAAATTACAAATTGTTGTCATTTTATACTGTTACTTGGGGATATTTCAAAAAGGAAAAAAGTTATAATTCAAACTGCACGCTATTACGACATTAAAAAATCAATACATAATATTATAGTGTACTCTAAAAGCTGTTCAATCTTCAAAATGATTTTTTTATGAAATGAAATGAACAGTAGTTCGTAAAGGAAGCAGTGCAGTCGAAGGGCACGAGAGGTCGCTAGTAGGTCAGTCATTATGTCTCACACCTGTGCGGCCTTAAGCGTTTTTTTGTCTGCCTCTTGAATCTTTTGGTCTTCGTCGCTATCTGCAGTTATTTAATAATTCTTTACACTTATAATATTACTGTAAGCATTTATTTTACTGTTTCATTGCTTTGTATTTGTTCTGTGCTCATTGAAAGCTCCTTATTAGGCGGATTTGACATTATCAAATAAATATTAGGCAATATCGATTGTGCTAACAATAATGACCAAGCTAAGATTTTTTGATTATCTAGTAACAGATAGAATTGTTTGTTAATGTATTGTGATTAGTTAGACTTCATTAAGTCTTGACATCGCTGGCTTTTATCAGAATATTTCGCATATTATCAAAATTAGTATGAATTACGTTTTTAGATTAGTGAAGTTAAATTAGTATTTTAATTTCGTTTCTATTACAAAGCTTTTTAATTTTAATAATATTAAAATATTCGTTTTCTATTTCAGCAACTAAATAATTTTCATCAGATTTGACAGTTGGTAATCAAATACGAATATTTCACATTTATTTGAGTCATCCATATTTTTACGGTCAGAGATTCACGCCTTTTAAAGCTGGTCATCTGGCATCTTCGAAATAGGATCATTAGATCCCAACCCTCACCTTGCTGATAATGCGGGACATCACCGGAAAGGACCGGTAACCCGTTGCTCTCAACCCTTAAGCACCCCATTACGACTCGACCCCCAACCCCTGCGCCGTTCAACAAACGATTTGTTTGCTGTCAACAAACAAAAGGAAGGTGCAAAGTTATCCACGTTTACTTTTTAAAGATTAACAGTTAATAGAATAGAAAAAAGTGTCTTTGTCACAGAATAATCGTCTTAGCCATCAATATGGTACGAGATCGAGTCGAGATTGGGAGCATTGTCGGCTTTGTAGCTTTTTTCTTCTCGACAATGTTTAGATGTGTTTTCTAAAACGTTTTAGAGGTTGAAAGGGTCCATTGAGGAGTGAGCCGGGCTACTTGCTCGAGATTGTTGGTCGGTTACAGATACGCTTTGGTCATTCGTAGCAACAATGCCAACGTGATAATGGTCATCTTTATCGGTGTTTCATCGCCTTTTATTTTCGATTGTTGCAAGCCAACTTTAAATAGCAATCGGTTCTTTGTTAGTAATTTAAGGAACGTTTTAAGTTTCGCAACTTGCGATAGCAGATAATAAAATGTTCACGTCTATGATTGTGATAGCACTTTCGATTACGCTATTCGTAAGATGTTCTATGGATTGTATGCGTTTGTTGTATTTGGATATGACATGGGTTGTAATATTTGTCTTTACATCACATCTTCATATTAATGTAGAGTCTATTCATAGAGCTTTATGCTGGTTGACCATTTGACATGACCTCTCAGACTAAAACTTAAACTCTGTTTCGGGGACCATTTTGTTAGTTGAACTTGGTTAAAGATAAATCAGTTGACAATGGCTAGTTTGGTTGGAGTTTTTCCACAGAATGAAATCAGGAACGTGGAGATCCAACAGATATATTTCTTAAACAGAGTTACCTTATGTCTGTGTGTTTGTTTTGTGTGCATGTGAGCAAGAGACCGCGTGTGTATTAATGTTAAACATTACGCAAACGTTTCAATAACTAAGCACATTTAATTGCTTGAGAGCTTCGCGCATTTCTGCAGTACAAAGCCCGCTACTATTGATTAATTAGCGACATCAAAATTAGCCGAGCCGGTTTATTAAATAAGTGCATAAAATAATAATATAGTAAACAATGCCGCGGTCTGTCCGTCATTGCGAACAATACTCGCCGCACCTTTTGTTAGGCTCGCATCAATCACAGACTACATTGTTCGAAATATCTTAATAAGTTTTTGTACTGGGCCGGCCACTTAGAAAGATTTTTCGGTATCGCCCGATGTGAATTAGATGATGAATATTAATGAAAGCTTATTTCAGGGGTATTAAAATTGTTTGTAGGCAGATGGAGCAAAGGTCTAGGTTCGATTTCTGACGCCGGTATTTATACTCGTATCTTTATAGTGGTGGTCCACGTATGTATAAAGACTCCATACCTACAGGAACAATCATTATTAGGTATAAGTGATTCGTTATAGAATGGTTGTCCCCTACTAACTTGTATTAATTATAGATAGATAAATGGTTAACGCACACATATAGGTATGTGAATTGTCTATTGGAAATTGACGTTCATAAGTGAATTTGTAAATTCCTAAATTGAAATAAACCATTTTGAATTTTGAAGTCCGCCAATCCGCACTTGACCGATGTAAACTTTGACCAGTAGGTACCCTCACATAGTGAGAGCAAACACGAGCCATGAAGTTCCAGTTATTGGATGCGATGATGAGGACTTAGGTCTGTTTTAGTTTACTTTCTCACGAAGTATGGTCAAGCCAGGCTTACGGTCAGTTGATCAACAATACCGCACCTGGTAAGACGGAAATCGCCCTTTTCAAACTCCATACGCGATCCTTTTGACGTCTTTTGTTGCGCGAGGCGTGGAAGGCGTGTTGCTATTGAAGAATAATAACTGAAGCAAATATTGCGATAATTTGCAACCCCTGGGAACAAGCATGACATTTTTGACAAGCTCTGTGGGCTCGACAAAGAAAGAGAATTAAACACGGTTTCTGTAAGGCGCAGTTTATGCTAGGATTAAGCTATTATAAAGACAAGACGGTTATACGAACGGACGGACGAGCTATAGTTTTGTGGTTCTCAAATACCGCTGTATAATTTATTATCAAACTGGTCATCCAACCGGGTTTCGCATTAGGTTAATAATATTTTCAAGCGTAGGGAGTTTTCTGAAAATTATCTTTTTTAGACAGAGACTTATAAAAGTAACGCTATGGCTAAAGTAATGTAAATTTTACGCTAGTATATAAACATCATATTGTAGAACATTGGAGAAATCTCAAGAAGAAAAAAATTTGGAAATTTGAGATGCACATAGGATTCAAACTTAAGCTCTCCTGCTAAGGAGTGCAACGTTTAAACCTCTACTTTTAAAGTGAAATAAACTAAACGTAATATAAAGTAAGTCTAATGATAATGACGAGGCGAGAAATTAATCCAAGCTAATCGTACAAACTATCTGGGTATTACCGGAATAACGCGGCGGTACATTGTACGACGTCA
Source organism: Hesperia meskei straton (assembly GCA_018248915.1). NCBI lineage: Eukaryota > Metazoa > Arthropoda > Insecta > Lepidoptera > Hesperiidae > Hesperia > Hesperia meskei. The sequence continues at coordinate 6,223 of DWJQ01000436.1, read as the reverse complement.
CAGCACTAACCGACAGATATTATCGTTTCTAGTGAGCATAATAACTGTGACATGGTCCGGAGTACTGCCGCTTAATGGTACACATTCTGGGAATACCGCTACCATAAAGATATCATCGGACGACGTGCCAACGCGTTCCCACGACTTTGATCGCGAAAACTAAAAAATACCCTCACCATTAATCAACAACCCTTGCCGGACATCGGTCAAGAATAGTAAAAACATTAATTAAAAAAAGACAACAAATACCGGTTCTGGTGCGGTCAAGGGGTTACCGGTTTCGGGCGCCATAAGCTAATTATATTTCGCACGTTTTGTCCGTGAATGCGGACAATACAGCACTAATCCCCTAAAGGGTTCGGTGAAAACCGTTTAGAAACATGATAGTTTCAGCGTAAACACTACGGAACGTCACACGTAACCGGTGAATAGTGAATATCTTGTTACACGTGACGAAAGATACGTTCGGATCTTGAAATTTTTGTCCCGTAATTATAAAGTGATTGAAATTAAAGCCGATGTTATCTTTCTGAATAATTAATTTACATAAATCTCTGCCTAGAATTGCTCTCTATCACCGAAATTTATTAATCGAGTTGCATGCCATGTCTAATCTTCCCTGTGTTTATCTGTATGTATTCGAATTAACGATGCGTACCCAACATTATTATCATTGAATTGGATTTTTCTTGTTTTATAAGAATTTAATGCACGTGTGCCTTTTCTAACATGGAAAGAAGGGACGAAAGGGTAACATACCTACTTGTGATTGCTAATAGCACACAAAATATACATAACGCCAAAATGAAGACATCAACCGAATATTTTTTTATATTCATTTCTGTGGAAATCAGTTATTATGTCATATTTTGAATTTTTTCATTGATGTTTGACCCAGTATCATCGATTATAGTCACGGTGAGACTGACCGATCGCATTTAAATAGATCAGTGACCGCGACGTTATAATTTTCAAATGATTATATTACTTTGTTTAGAACTCTTTTAAATGCAGTTTGCTTCTTAAACATAAGACAGTTACAATGACTAATCTCTATCGTAATAACTTATGTGATATCCGTGCAAATACAGCTGCGAACAACATCGAAATCAACTTCGCTATTAAATCAAAAGCAACTGGTACACTCGGATCAATCATTTAGTCCACGTTATCATTGAAGCCGGGCGTCATAGCTCGTAAACTCCAGCGAAATACCCCACAAAAACGAAGCAAAGTGTAAAATCATTTGTGTGGGATTAAAAAAGGAGCTAGCGAGCGTGAGATATACACCACTATCAATCACCTCGTGATTTATATCCTCAGGATGATGTATCGGTCAGGCCAGGACTCGGACCGAGCGACGCTCCGACGGTAAAAGTATTCGATAATTAACTTTTTAAATTTGACTGACGCCTTCATCTGCACGAAATACATCGAGCCGAAATACGGGGCGGTTGACATTGAGATTACGTGCTTTGCGATTTGGATTTTTTTTGGGTTTTGTTCGGAATATATGAAGAGGTTTATTTAGTTAATCCTATTGTTGTGGTTATTAAATTTGAATATAATGATACTGATGTAAAAGAACCTTCTTAATTAGATAGTGAAGCTATTACAATATTGGTACCTACTTACTAAAATGATCACGTAGCACCTATAGTTCAACTTAAATCATTAAGTATTAAGTTAATTAATGTTTCTGAATCCAATAACAATCTAGTAGTACATCAAAACGGTAATACTATAAACCATGTAATAAAAACGGCAACACAAACGGACACGGCTGATGAAACAACCATTCATCACGAGCTACGCGACGTGACATTATATAGCACGTCAAAATATTCACCTACAGGGGGTTACCTCAATTGCCGTTCCACTTGCCAGACCTGGAATCGAAGGTGGACCCCTGCTGTGAGGCCGGCGTGCGCCTAACGAACTATACAGGTGATTTATCGGAGCGCTCTCCACTTACTCGATTCTAATTCCTTCACGACGTGCTATGTTCCTCGTATAACATCGGTGATTTCATTATGATTAGCTTTTACATTTAAATTCTCATACCGAGCTTCGACCAAATTAAGTTGTTTTGGAAAATTGTGAGTAATGTAAGTAATAACTTATGAAGAAGTTACAACTACGAATTTTACGATAGCGTTTTCAGATATACGTTTTAATCTTGAATTATTTGTAATAAGATCAAGGAAGTCAGTTGAAAACATAACAAAATCTCAAATTAAGCATAAGCAAACAGTTTTGATAGAATTTCCTGCCGGTGAAATTTTCTCAGGCTCAAACCTCTCTAAGACCGTATAATCTCGAATACTTGAGAGTAATGCACAGTTTGTATGTATATTGGTTACTACGTTAGTAGTCCCAGTAAACCTGTTTCGCTGGTCGTGCCCTCTGTACCGTGTCTTACTATAAATTATATTTGTATGCAGCCTTATAGTTTCACTTTACATTTTAAAGTGATCATTCCGATGTTGATAAACTGAGATGGGAAAGTCGGTACACCTAAATGTAAACGGTGTTTTACTAAAGCAGAATTAGGAAATGAAATTTATTCAGGAATGTAGACTAAATTATCCTAATAGCAATTTTTGTTTAACGTTCTCAAAAAAAGTGGGTATTAGAACATTCAAAATAAACATTTCTTTCAAAAGTTGATGGCTTAATAAAACCAACATTAACAGTCTGTAATGATTGCTGCGTATAAAATAAAAAAAGAACTTCATCCGAGCTGTCGCTTGAAATTCATCTAGCGTCCGCATCTCTATACGTCAGCCTGTCTGTCCATCATTACACGTGAATCATCCTCGGTATCGTGCGGGAGAATTTCGTGAGGTCACAGTTTACTATAGCGGTTTAGGCGCCCTGCGGTCGTTCGTCGGAGCGGGACAGGGCCATCGGATTCTGTAAAGGTATGAGCGAGACGAATCCAATCTTCCGTCTAACTCCGACCGTTCCGTGACCCCACAGCTAATCACATATCTGCAAGCGTATTATGATTATCGCAAGGCTTCGTTCCTCGTACGTTGTTGTGGTCAGTGACTTGTTGCATTGCCTCATTTCACACAGCGAAATTATTGCACGATTCCCATCCGCGTACAATTCAAGCCCGTCAGAGTTTATATCTAATACGACGAATGTTTCTGTTATATCAATTTGTCGTGTCTTAGAAAAGTAGAAATCAATTAATTTAGTAAGTAAATTTATTCTAGCGCGTTTTATGGGAGTCTTGAGTTATGGGTAGTTATTATTGTCTCCGACAGATTCCTAAGTATAATATTTATATCCGTTGGCTAGTTGATTGGTGTAACGAAACGGTTTACCTGTTACTGGCCATGGCATAAATCTTCGACGACGGTTAATAAGGCGATAATTACAAAAAGCCGAGTGGAGCTAACGCGGCATCGGCTGGAATGTATTTGATGGCACGCGCCTTCCAATCGCTTTATTATTCCAATCTTTAGCATATTTTCTTAGAATGTTATCTTGTACGATAAATTTAATTACAAGACGTACTGTTTTGACGTCTTCCGTGTCCGGTCCATCGGCGGTTTTGGTTATTTACGCCCGCGGTCCTCTCTCTCTTTTTTTATCTTTTCTTTTTACTCCTTTGCCTTATTTTTCGCTGTCATTCTTTATGGAACTGACAAATCGTTTAAATATTCGCATTTATTATGAATCAGCGAAGATTTTTATCGATCATTCGAATACGATCTATTGTTTTTACATTCGGTCTCATTTGGCACTTTGCAAAATTGTTTGTGGCGCCTTGATACAGGTTTTAGAATGGGCCGCGTTATTTTTCTAGCGAGCAAGTTCTCACATTTTATCGGACGTTTAACGCTAAGACATACAAAGATTTATACCGTGGAATACGTTACTAACCGTTCCCAGAAACGTATCGTCCCAGCGGCTATCAATATCCGAATCGAGCGCCCTATCCGTCATGCCTCTCCGAATTTCGAAACGACACTTTCTACATTAGTCTCGACAAACGAATCTCTAATCTTTGTATTAGTAACTATATTTCTTGTTGTCGTAAAACCCGAGAATTCTCTAATGATATCACAACACGACCGTTAGATCAACAAAAGGTGGATGGTCGTCCATTTGTCGGTTGTGGTATTGGGCGACGCAGAGTCGCGTGCGGAGTCTCGGTTGAAAAATGGCTGACATAAATAACGGATTATCAACTTGTATCGAGACATAACGAGATAGCGGCTACAACTAAAATAAATAGGCGAACGGTAAATGAAGCTGTGTTGCGCACAGATTTAAAACTTCGGGATTAAGGCTGGGATGCACTGGGAAGCAGCGTCGGCTGTTGAGATTCGTTGCCGTGAGAAATGCGCAAATTCAAGAAATTAAAGGTTTATTAAAGTTTTTAATAACTTTACAAAAACAAAATCTCGGATAAAAAAGTTTAAAAAAGTTGCGACGAATAATTTACGAATTCTGATTTCTGTCAATCTGAGGAGATTATCTGGATTCACCAAAAAGAGTGCAGAGCAACAGATGACTATTAAGCTACAATCTCGAATGTTATCATTAAATAGGTACTATATGCCTTCGTTATACTCTACACATGTACACTATATCACTTTATATTCAACTTTAGCTTCCGGATGCATACAACAACTTATGAAAATTACACCACACATCCACACTATAATTTCCTCTTCTCTTCATTCAGACTTTTAAAATGTAGTATGTTCTACGAAACCCCTTCTTCTAATTCTAATTATGTAATTCTAATTCTAATTAATGTAGGTATAGCAAGTTGCAGACATTTCTTTCCTACTTCTATTTATGTAATACATGATTATTAATTCTAACATTGGTTTATCCCCGTAAATTTTTTTGTTTCACTTAATCTCCAATTTTTGCCTTTAGTGGGGAAGCCTCGCAACATGAATGCCTTTCAGCTTCTTGCGTTCATTTAGGCTTTACATTGTCTGTCAATAATTCACTCAGTAACGAAAACGTTATATCTATTTATTGATAAACTCTACAACAATATGTATAAAAACACTCCAATGCTTTCCAACACGTCATTCGTCATCGTCCATCGTCAGTGTATTCCCAACCTTACAATCGTCCGTCCGTTCGTACATATGTCTTACGAATCTTGTAATGGCTGTAATGACTTGATAGCTAGAAACTCCGCAGATGTCGTCGGTAATGGTTAAATTTATTACTCAGTTGTTTTTTTGTCCGTCTGTTGTTTAGTTGGTATCGTTACACGGTGAAATCTCAATTAAGAAAACGTTATGGGACTCAAATGGTTCTTATGGTTACTGTGGTAGAGTCGGTTTGATAATTGTCCGATTATTGTTTATGAGTTTACCAAGCAATTATTTAATGTGCTGATTGTGTTTGTGATATAAAAAATAGAGGACTATTGTCTACTGCTTAAAAATTATCAGTTTGGTGCTTATTAAAAATATTTACTTTAACTATTATTTTAAGCAATAGAGACCTCTTCATGTCGTGTTTAAGTAAGTCATCGTTCATGGATATAAGCTTTTTATTTCTGATTTTTTGTTTCTGATTATCTGTGCGTTTATTCACACTTATCTTAGAAACGGCTGTACCGATTTACATGCAATTTTCACAAATGAATTCAGTGATTTTAACGACAACTAGAACATACATTTATAGAGAAACAAATGAAGAAAAATCCATCTATAGAAACCCATAAAATATGGAAAATAGTCGCAATCGGTTTTATTGCACGTATATAGGTACCTTAAATTACTATCCCATAGTGTACATAAGCTTTAGGGAACCAAATGGGAGCAGATTATTAGTGTTAAAAACAGGAAACTTACATCGAATGGTCATAATGGACAGATAGTCCCACGTGACTCTGCAAGGGGTTTATATAATACGACCACATTGATTTATTGCCAGCCGTTATAGCACGTGGTAATTAAATTGTTATTTACCAACCACCTATGTCCTTATTCGTAAACCGTAATTTTTATAGATGTTTTCCACTTACTCAATTATTATTGATTCACAGAAAACATGTGATTAGGATAATAAAATTGATCTGAGTATTTGCGTTAGTTTGATGGATAGGTTTTTTTTTTTATAGCCTGAAGGGCTGACGCAAAAGCAGACGAGCCACCTGATGGTAAGTGGTCATCGTCGTCTATGGACACGAGCAACACCAGGGGAGTCACCAGTGGAACGCCGGCCCTGAAGG
>DWJQ01000435.1:0-14474 GCA_018248915.1 Hesperia meskei straton | reverse complement strand
TTTTTTCTTGTAAAAGGAGTTGGTAACCCTAGCTACAAGTCGAGTTGCAATTAGTTTGAGTAAATAACTGCTACGTATGACACACGTTGTATGACTATATCAGCTAGCATACTATATTATTTGTGAAAACGTTGCAACTAGAACGTATTTGCAGTTGCACTAAGCTCACCTACCGAACTTAATAAATAGTAAGCGGGCTGAATTCTCGCATTTCCTGCATTTTAATTATTCATAAAATCTTTTTTTATTGAATAGACGTAAGATACAACAGCCGAATAAAGCATTGATTACTACTATTTTAACGTAAATTCCAACAAAAATCGATATCAAAATTGATAAATAATAACTTTAAAACGACCGTCAGAATTCAAATAAAATACCAAAAACAAACGACAGCGAACCTGCTCCGTTTCTTAACATGGTTAAGAAGGTTCTGCTTGAAAAATTTTTTTGTTATAAATGTTATGAAACTTAAATAGGTTTGCAATTGATGTCTATTGAACATGGAAAAAGTGGATGATTCCCACTGGTCAGATCGGTCTAGTTCGTGGCCTACTATCGTGCAATGCATTGAATTTGTCTTGTATCATATAAATAGACTTTTACTAATTAAGTGCGCTGGACAACCAACATCGCCCAAGCCTACATCGTTACTTATGCGATTATAGTAAAACCCTTAATAAATTAAATTAAATTAATAAAAACATATATAAGGCCTAACAAAGGACTTATTAATTTTCTAATTAAAGTGGCTAATACATTTGCAGTGGATCCACACATAGCTTCCAAATACAAAGCCGTCAGTCGGCGGCCTAGTATTGCACCGCATTGTTCCTGGATTTTAATTATTGCTCGAGTCTTTTGCTCTATGATAGAGGTCGGGCGATGACAAGTGAAGACGCCGATTGATTTGAGGTAATACTGTATTTTATTACACTCTCGTCTTTTAAGGACTTGTACCCTAAGATTGACAATTTCAGGTGTAGAAAAGAATAAATGTAAACTTTATTCTGACAGTTGATATTCTTAACCAGAAAACTGGCGTTACTGATCACGCATCTGACAACAAAACCTTATAAATTTATTCCTAGGCTCCATCCATCAGTCTTTCTGCGTCCACTGCTGTAGCTACATTGGCCTCCCCTCGTTTGCGCCACTCTGACCGGTCCGGCGCCTCCCGAAGCCAGCGGATGCTCGCTGTCACCTTCAGTTCGACAGACCACCTGGTCTATCCATACGGACTTTAATACCGACAAATAAAAAAATATATAAATTTTAATAGTAGTACAAGTACTCTTCAGAAATCGATTAAATTAAATGAAACCACACGACATGCACCATCTTTCGAAATCAAATTATAAAAATCGGTTTTCTCTGTGTCGCGAGCGGCACGGACACGCAAACAACACATAACTAACGCCCATGTCCCGAGAAGCAACATTTTCTGTCATACAAATATCTGCCTTGGGCGGGAATCGAACACGAGACGCCTCACTTGGCAGGCTCGGCCACCACCAACTAGGTCACTGTGTCGTCGATCATATTACAGATAGCAGTATTGGAAAGCAAAAACAAACTGCACGTTGTGCCACCAAACGCCTATAAAAACCTGATGGATGACAGCACGAATCGGAAAACCGCGTAAGGGCGCATTCAAGTAGAACGCTGGTTACCGGCGCCGATCTGCCAGTGCTTATCGGCGCTGATCCAGGCAGGTAGTCAGCGCAGGTAGTCTCTATCATTTGTGCCGAACCAGCGCCGATAAGCGCCGACAAGTTCCGACCTGTCACACGACCGAGGTTATGTCATCGGATCAGTAGGTACCGATGAGCGCTGGCAGATCGGCGCCGGTAACCAGCGTTCTACTTGAATGCGCCCTAACAGTGCTTGCGGTTATAAACAAAGCCATATCGCTGCATCTATCCAAAAATAATATCGCAAAACTGGAACTTTCCACTTTTTGTTCCACATCGCTATTTGCGAATGTGTTTCCCAAAGCCGGTTTTGTTCGGTTCGGTCCGGTTTTGGCCAGTTACAAATATAATGGGCGTTCGCCAAAAGCATGAAATATCTCGTACTGATAAAACACTCAGTGAATATCAGATATATGCTAATTGTTATGCACTTTATTCATTTAACTTCTGATAGGTGTAAAAATATTCACAAATATCATATTCTATGTATACATAGAATAAAAATGTATGAGACATGATGATAATATGAGACAATTGTAGAAAAAATGTAAGCCAATAATATTATTTTTAATTGTTGTCTGACTGTTGGTACCTTTATTGTTCCCCACATCACGTAGACTGAATACTGAATGTTAAATGCGGTTTCCGCAGTTGCATCGCTTTAGAAAGTGATAAATGTTACATTTTAATTCGCTGCTTAAAAAGTGAGTAGGTAGTAAGATAAATAAGAACATCTTTGACACAATATATTTTAATGATTTATACCGTTAAAAAACATTGAAAAATACGTTATATCCGAGTCATACTACAAAATTAAAATTGGCATCGAAATAGTGGATTTTTTCCAGCGCAAAGGTATCGTAATGTAATCACCGGGATAGCAAAAAGTAGGAAGTTCCTGTTTTGCTCGGTTCACTTCATGGCCTCCTAGGATACCAAAATTTGTGCTTTAAGGTAAATCTTTAAAGAAGGAGTATTTGCTTTGTCACCTTCTAAAAAACTCGATGAGAATTTAATACCTAATACTTTATTTTCAACAACAAAACTTAGAAAATAACATTGTGATGCAGATAATGTACGCATTGCAACTTTTTATGTTCGTGTCTATGATTTTGTGTACCTATTATGTTGCAATTAAATGCAAATTTTTATAAATACGGTTTATTACTTACCTACAAGTTTTGCCTGCTTTATTTTGTCCCACTCTAATAAGAATAATTATGATGAGTAGGTATTTTTTGCATTCCACTCCTCTTTTCATTCTGTTAAGGATTATTTCCAGGATAAAAAAATATCCTGAGTTTCAAACTATCTCCATACAAAGGTTCATCTTAATCGATTTAGTAGATTAAATGTGAAAAGTAGGTAGCAAAATCCATGACAAATGATTGTCCACTATACAATCAATACAATTCCCACCGGAGCAGCATGGTCATGAATACTCTAAGCGTCCACTATTAGGTATGCGCAGAAATCTATGGTTTGCAATGAGCCATTAATGGGTCAAAGCCATAAAAATTACGTCCAATTGATTGTTTAAGAAAAATTTTACATTTTCTTCATATTATGAGATGTGTCCGGGTTGCCTGGAAGAAATCGCTTTAAAACAGGCCACCCATTGTTTTACACTCCTTGTTTGTCTTTGTATATAATATATTTAGGGTGTGATAAAAATTAAGTGTTACAATTAAATTATATACTTACAGAGATCTGAGGCCCATTCACTACTTTTTTATTTCTTATAATTACTCGCCCTTTGAATGTTTGAAGATACAAAAAAAAAATACAAATGCGAGGTCCAGTTCAAAATCCTCTATGTAAAACCATAGTCCGAAACATGTAAAATTACCAGTACAAAAAAAAGTGTTTCAAATATAAAGCCTGATTTTTTTAGTAGCAAGAAAAAAATTAATTAAAAAGGTTAGGTAGCCAATAACTATTAGAAGTACCTTCAATAATAACTTATAAATATTATCCGTCAAACATAAAAGTCATAAGTGGGAAAGAAATAAATAAAAATAATCGCAAAATAACAATCGTACAAGAGGGATGTAACAATGAAACTCTTTTACTTTACATTTATAACAGCTTTATTTCATTCCTAAACATTTTACTCACTTAGCAATAAGTACTAGTTGAATTTACCTTGAAATTTCATTTGCATCAAAACTCCGCAACAATAAAACAGTCTAACAAAACTATTCACCTAATTACTTAGGCCGTATTAATATAGGAAAAGCAGCATAAAAATAGGTCATATATTGGCGAATGAGCGAGAAAGAAAATAGTGCAACAAATTGTGGTATGGCGCTGTCTCGTTCTGCCGCCGGAAATCAATAATGGCATTTGGCCACGTGGAACCAGAAAGTAAAGCCCGTTCCATTTACACCAGCCATACAGCCAGCAGGCCTCTGACATTATATTTATTCGGAAATTGAATTTCATCGTTTTGCTTTCTATTTCAATCAATAATAGCTCGTTATGCGCAGTGATTGAAATGTTGAAGGAAATTTAATGTATGAAGTTGTTGAAAAACGGCGCTTATTTCAACACAGGGAACATAATATAGTCAAAATCATACCGAAATTATATTCAAGATAAATTTTACTAAGATAATTATTATTAAAATACTTACCAATTAAAAAGACTCTCGTATTAGTTTTATGTCGTTAGGTAGTGCTTAAACTATTCCGTACTCTGTATAAAATCATTCCATTCTATTTATTATAAGTCGATCAAAGATACGAAATGTTCAAATGTTCTTTACGTTTGCATGGGAAAATTTAAAAAAATATTACTTTTTAAACGCATACTTCAGTACTGGTGCTGCCATCTATACGGAGGAAAGTGAGCATTGCTTTACATTTTATTATGTAATTTCCAGTAGAAACCACAACCAATAGATGTCGCCAGATATTATTAGTGAAACTATGAACCCACTCACAAGCAAAGTTGACCTGCCCTTATACAGATGGCGTTACTAGCAGGGAAAACTGCGACTCCTAAACAAACCTGATAACAGAGTGGAGCTGTTTGTACAATAAGAGGACACTTTACAGAAACTGTTTCAGTGACTAATAGATGGCGCCACACGAACCAGAATGTTTATACACGTGATTCTTCTATAGAAACGAGATCGCAAGTGGTCGCTGTACAGTTTAGTTCGTATCAAATAGCACAGATGGCAGTGTTACTTGTAAACAGAAGTTTTCTACCGTAAATTGACCATGGCGTTTATGGCACATGAAAAATGAATCCCAAGGGCGTAAATGATGAGCTGAAGAAGATTAATCCGTTTTTTCATGGTTATAACATTTTTAATATTAACTTTCATCTCTATCTACACACGTTGGTTGCGTAACAATTTTATACACATTTGAATTAGAAGTTCGGTCAGTCTTGTACCAAAAATCACAATATTTAGTTATTTAACCAATTAAAACTTACACAGTCGATTTGAGAACTTTTTTAAGTCAATGAAAAAGGGGAAGGTTTATTTCGACTGTATTTTTTGATATCTCGTAATTTTTTACCAGTTGAAATCCATTTTGATGATTGTTTTTAAATATTAATATTTGAATCCTACCTAATCTTCTAGAATTCTATCGTTTTGTTCTCTTTCAATTGATGTTTTTTTATTAAAGTGATATTGAATGCCAAGTCTAATTATATTACTTTATACAAAGATACAATAATCAAATAGATAGTAGCATGAGCTCCATTTACTTAATACGCCAGCACAATGTAAGTTATCCCTGGTAATCTAATGAAGTCCTAATCAAATGTATTACTTACCGTAAAAAGGGAACGTTATCTGATAGAACCTCAACCTATTAGGGACTCATAGAGCAGCGTTCGTCACATTTTTCTGGGTAAGGGCCGCAAGATGGTCCTTTATGTCTATATAAGCGCCATTAGGGCCACAAGTAACTGAATGAGCACCCGCTCTGCCCCAACCCACGTCTATTCTAATGTCCCACCTGTGAACCGCACAGATATCGGCTGCGGGCCGCAGTTTTTCAACCACGGGACTAACCACGGGAGTGTATAAGCAGGTAGTGTAGAGCAAAATTATACCTAGTATTATACCTATTATATATACGTATAGTATTATACCTAGTATCTATGTAGGTAGGTGCTCAATCTACTTACAAATCTAAAGGTAACAAAAAATATTCTTAAAATAAAAATATAATTATAATAAGTCAAAGTTAAGACCAGATAAAACTATTTTTTTGATCTGGTTTACTCGCTCATTCAAATTGCGAAATGGCTATATCCCTCTGAGGCTGCCTCCGAGCGTTATTTAATATACAGGGTTTTGGTTCAGCGGCACAAACTAGCATTCAACAAGCTTTATTTCAGTACCGATATTTCTTTTATTTTATCAACCTAACCATAAGATTACTTATGGTTTAATGAGACAATTTTTTATGAGAATGTGAAATTATTGTACTTTTGTAAATCAAACAACACATTGGTAAACGCATTTGTGATAGGTAAGCAGTCTCTCTTAAAGTGGGCGATAGCGCCCTTTTTCACGCTCAAGGTCTAGACTCTAGACTAGAAGATGGCGGTAACAATTTTTTGGCCCCCCAAAAAATAGTTTTTTACGTTTCGATAAAGTAAAAAATATAATTGGTAGCGCTTATAAATAATTGGTATTTTAAAAAAGGTATTTTATTCAACAAAATTATTTAAAATTTAGAACAATCAACGTCATATTAACTTTAAAAACAAACATAAATGGCACTTAGGTTGGCAGGTGTAAAATGACATATGTATAGTATAAGATGACATAGTACATTGCCACCAACTAATATCTGAAATGGCAAAAATTTGAACTAATATCGCCATGTTATAAAGTCATTCATAAATACAATGTGGTCATTCACCTGTCAGTTACTACCTCTGGAATTGCATCCGACAGCGCCTCTCTTCATTTCAGAGATGTTGGTTTTACTGTATGTCATCTTACACCTTAAGGGTATGTCGTCTTATCGATGCTAAAAGCCAGCCCATTCGATTGTCCATTACAGCTTCAATAGGCTATATCCATGTCTTCTTGAGCCCAACATTTTCGCGTTGATGTTTGTTGGTAATTGCCAGGCATTCTGTATAAAAAAAGAAAAGATGACATAGTATGCCATCTTACACCCACGCCCTGTATGTCATTTTACCCAACGGATACAAAATTATGGTTTAAATTGACATGGCCATAATTTTTACGTTAGGATGCGTTTATTGCTATATTTGTGCAGTGTAATAACCCTTTTTAATATTCAAATTAGTTTAAACTAAAGATACATGTATTTTCACCACCAAACAAAACCGAAAGCATACTTTTGAGCATGTCAAAATCACAAAAACGTGTACTACTTGCCAGTTCGCGTTCTTATTCCGCCATACTGAATTTGAGTATTAGCGAAATCTATATAGACTCCCTTTAACGTCATAATTGCACCCTTAGCGCGAATATTTAAATCAATATAGTAGGTGTGTCACCTTATCTGACTATGCCATCTTAAGCACATATCCCCCCCTACTATTATAAGTCGGTATATGCTACGAGCTACTCAGTCACTTCACATCTAATCTAGATATTAATAACTCATAAAAACACTTTCCCTCAACTCGCGACCCTTCTATAAATAAAACATACCGATTACGTAACGTCCTATGATGAATAACATGAATATTATGAATATTATGACAGTCCACGTATCAAACTATGCATGTGACTAATCTATTCAAATTCAACATTTCCTTTGATCTTACTTCAGTTTCTTTGACATTATTTTCACATTTTCGTACTTTTAGTTGTGGGGTTTCGGTAGAATTTGTTTTAAGTTACAACCCTAAGTTAGGGTGCATTTATAGTGATGCAGGCTGGGCGAGGTATAATGGTTGGAGAACAAAACGCCTCGTTTATTAAGGTTGCTCTAGAAAATTAAACACATACATAGACGGTATCAAACAAAGACAGGTTCAATCAGTATAGCAAGGTAAGGTGAAATGTGTATTTCTACAGTAGGGCTACATTGAAATAAGAATAAATGCTTAAACAATCACTACTTTCCGTGAGGATTCCTTTCGCAAGTGGTATGGACAGTGGAGCATTGATTTGTTGTTGCATTGAAAATAAAATTAAAATAATTTTTGTTTTTGAATCCGTCGATCTGTTACTATTGAGAAAAATTAGCTCAAATAGATTCACGCCGTAGTAATACTACCCGATAAGTAGGTTGGTAGTGTTGGTAGTGTATCTTTGATGGGGCACGATTTCTCTATAACGTATCGTAATAAAATAAATGGGTGATTAGCATCCGCCTTGTCGCAATTTCAGCGATAAGCGATGGACGATTACAGCGTGAATCTTTAAATAGTCTTATTTTATATTTTGTACCTCCTTTAGTTACAAGAAAATTTCATAAATAGCATGCTAGTTTAAAAATAAAGGAAATAACATATTTTTATGATTGTTGAATTCTGATTGTCTATTTTGTCTGTCGTGTTGTAGAAATTTTTTAAAAATATCAATTGATATTATTGTTAAATAAATGAATTTCCATAATGCAGACATTCTGAAAATAGAAACAGAATACTGCTTTCTCATCGTAGATACCTTACCCTTTATCCTCAAGTGTGTCACAAACAGTACCATACCTAAAGGCAGGCAGGTTTCTCAGAACAAGAGGTACCTATTAGATTACACAACCGATCTAGTAGGTACACACAGACGTATTGCTTTCGGGTATTAATTAATTATCAGTGTCATCATTGCATCAACCACGTCTGTGATATTATTTTTCTATATCACGACCTTAGCGCTAGGAAGTGTGAGAACGTCCAAGGTTTACCCACATTAGATACAGTAATTTAACTTCTACTACACTCTAAATCAACTTATCGAAAAATTAAAATTGAATTATGAGCTTAATATCTTTAAATAAGGTTTAAATTATTTCAATGAACAAGATATAAAGTTCATATTTCGACGCTGTCAATAGGAATTTCAACTCTTCAACTTCCAACTTATAGAAAGTTGAATCGGAGTGAAGTTGAATAGTTAAGGTCACGCGTGCAGACGTCTATTCCTCGTATCTTCATCTTCTCTCCACTCGCTACTCGCCTAAGATAAGACACGTGTCTTTGATAGTAATAAAAGAAACGGTGATTAGTACAACCGATTCCTTTTAGCAGGACCATAAAAGCACGTAATTTAATTTTTAATTCTAACGACAGCCGAGAAGATAGCTAATACATCATTAGTGATACGATCTGAAGCTACATAAAGATAACGACTGATTCCTACTATAAATCTTGTAAAGATCAGATTAAACTCTATAGCTTAATATTATTCGTTTATGATAGTATTTTGAATAATACGAACGACGTCCTTGTGCTGTTGTCGGGTATTGAGATTTGAACCTGGGACGCGGGTTCGATTTCTGGTCACAGGACACATTTATGAAGTATGAATGTTCATTCTCTATCCCGTTGCCCAAATGTTATTAATCAATTTCCTTTACTTAAAAATATTTTTTTATAGCTCTATGCTGTTTGCGTTGCCACAAAAGTCGACGTTTTAGAAATAGGTAATATATTGTGATATAAAATCCACGAGAAGTTTCCTTTCAAATAACGCACTCAGGACACGACAAAAGCCAGTGTTGTAAGATAGTTTAAATTACATTTAAAGAGATTACCAAACCGAGATTCGAACCCAACGCCCTCTGAGCGAGCAAACGTCACGTAGGCCGTACGCGGGTTGAATCGTCAGCAGGGCTCGTTAAGATAACGTCCGCGGAAACGAGTGGCTATTCCTAGCCACTTTGATTTCAAAATGAATCGTAATTCTTTATTTAAAATTAAAAAAAAATTGAGTCCTAAAAATTAATTTTAGGTTAGTCGGTGAATTTAAACGGTCTGTAGCCAACGAAATTTTAATTCTTAATTTAAAAGCAAAATAATTTTTGTTTCGGTAATAAAAGAAATAAAAAACCAGCAAGGCCTGCGAAAACTGCTAATCTGACTTTAATATCCAACGTGAACTTAGCCAAAACATGTTTTCAAATAATTGCTCACACACACTCAAAATACACACACTGGAATTACATGTGTTGCAGGTGACATAAACATCACAAATAAAAATAATACACCAGTAACATGTAGGTACTAGGTACATCCTGAGAGCAAACACATTTGCCACATAAATATCGGCAATGTCTTGGGATTGGGACCAAACCCGGAACATCTGTTCCTAGTAGTGAAGCTATCACTAGCTTTACTACCAACTAAGCTGAGATGGTAAATAACGGCTTGCTATGATGAATACCGTCACCATCACAACGTTAGTATTTCATTACTTTATCCCCATCAGGCGCGTCCACACTGCGTCGGATTGTAAAGAATCCTCCACAACGGCGACAGTATGACAAAGCGCAGGATTGCAATCGCATACTGCCGCTGTAATCCGCGACCTAGCCGTGATACTGTGATACTACCCATAGAATACACGACAACATAGAATCGGACGAAAGAATGACAGCGAAATTGAAAGTGAAAGAACTGTCGACATTTTAATTTTAGCCAAAATAAAAATAATAATCAATTTCGAAAATAATAATTAGTACATAATACAAGATAATTATTTGAGATTATAATAATAAAAGTTAGATTTTCTGGAATCTATCGGAATATTAGCTACAAATGAGATATTGAGTTCACTTAGATTATGTCTATTTAATTGTGTTAAAATAAAAATAAACTTTAAGGACGTTTTTCTTTCTATCTTCACCGACAACGAATCTGTAATTCTTTAGGTAACAATTTTCATTTTCAACTTTTTAATCAAAAACATGATCTTATCTAGGTTTTCTTCGTACAATATTATCAGTTAGTTATAGAACGGCCTAATTTAAAATTTTAAATAACCTATTACTGAAATATCGCAAACACGTCTACACTTCTAGTTGCAATCACTCTATGGTACCCGCGTTATTCATCACCGAAGCGCGCCATTCGCGAAGATTGGTCGTTGGTTATTCCGTTGATTTGCGATCTCTCCACGTTAACTTAAGTAGCTTTAGTGGCTAATGAAAGCTGCGGACTGACATGTTCTCCTGGTATCTCCATGGACAATACTCACTTTCTAATTTCCGACAGAAACTACTGATCACTATAATCAGGAGAAATTATGTTTGCTACTGAGGAAATTATATTAGTTATGTATGTATATCGTTATGGATATTTAATGTAACGGAAAAATAAAAAATACGTAGTAGGTACATATAATAGGTACACATTATGCTTTTAAATCTTAATACAAAAAATATGTCCTGAATAATAGATCAACGCTGAGCTTAATCTCTAGAAGCTTAAAATTTGGACAGTAGATTCCTTGTATTATCATTAAAACAAACAATTGAGCACTTCCTTATGAAAACCAGCACGGGATTTAAGTAAAAACTTTAGCAATCCGATATAGTAAAACCTAGTAACTGGATACGAGATAAAAGACGTAAAATTCCAGAACATCTGTCAACCCTATCGTCATGTAGCGCGCGAGCACTCTACATACATCCTGTTTATATCTACGATCAGCCAATCTGACGTGAAAGGGCTAGTTTTGTCATGAGGGCTTGCCCGGACTACAATCCTACTGGCAAAGAGTAACACTGCGTTATACACGGCGTTCAATCTTCTTAATGCAATAGTTATAGTTATTAGAAGTGTTAAAATAAAAAAGGGAAATTACTAACCCTGCCTTATCTCTCACGTTCTGCTAATTAGCCCCGATGTGAGTCTTGGTCTGTGTCGTACACAGTTTCTATGTTCGGAAGAGGAAGGGTTGTGCTGCCTACTCGATTGCTATGTTAAATACTCCCTAGGATCAGGTACCTACCAATTTATAACCATACAAAAATTTGACTTTCAACTCTAACTTGATATCAGAAATTTCAATAATATTTTATTGCTATCTCAATACTTACTTAATAACCACGAATGCGCATATCGTGAAAAGCAAATACGTACCTGAAACAATAAAATTAAAATAATTATTAATCAGAGAGCACTTTATAAACCAGTTTGTATGTAGACATAAGAATAGTCACTATAAATACGTAGGTATACTTATATATATTTTTTACCTCAATAAATATTTCAAAACATGCACTGGAGCAGCGTGGTGGAGTATGCTCCAGGCCTTCTCAGGACCCTTTGAGACCCTTACTCTAAAGTGGTCACTAATGGCCATTTTAAAACATTTACCTCAGCATTGACGGTATTACAAGAAATACGTTTTAAAACGTTCCTCGTCATGTTTAATATTCTCTATTTTCCCACGTCAAAGCTCTTGTTCAGCTTTGGCTAAAGCTCTCGAGATGTCGTTGATAAGAAGCTTTAATTTTTTGCTACCTCCTCAAATATTGTGACATCTGATTTAAGAGGATTTAGATTTTTCATAGGATTCCATTCCAAGTGTTCCTTTTTCGTAAATATTTATAAAGGTATTTTTAAATTATATTATTATCTACAAGCGTCGTTTCGTAGGTCATGTCAAATTTGAGATTTTATTGGTTGTTTATTTACCACCAGATTAAAAAATAGTATTTTTACAAGATTTAATATAATGTGCAGTCGCGCAAAGTAACTTCGAATTATGAAATATATTATATATTATATAGTATTTGTGTTATCCTAATTTTAAATATCATTTTTATAAATCA
Source organism: Hesperia meskei straton (assembly GCA_018248915.1). Lineage (NCBI taxonomy): Eukaryota > Metazoa > Arthropoda > Insecta > Lepidoptera > Hesperiidae > Hesperia > Hesperia meskei. The sequence continues at coordinate 2,047 of DWJQ01000435.1, read as the reverse complement.
GTAGCAGCTAAAATTTTTACTTAAATTGAATGAGGTATATGCCAGTACAGCCATGGTATTGGAAGTCACAGGGGAACTACCGTTACATCACATCACCAATACCTCATCGATAACTTCGTAAGAAAATAAAATGGATTGATACGAAGTAGGCACTAGAATACTTGCCTAATGATTGAACATTGCTCCGAATGTACCTATTTTAATACCCATCAAATAACAGGTATCCTAGGACTCACACATGCATGTTATAACCCCATGTATGCAGTACATACTTGTGTATATGTCTATGTGTGTGTGTGTGTGTGTTTATTAAAGCAGCACAAAAACTACCGCCGCTCGTGCAAGATTACTATCGCTGGGTGCAACGCCTCTTAAATCGTGAGATTAACTGGGAACCTAGCCTGTCTACTTACATATTATATGTAGTCGTGAAGATGGAGCTGGCCTGGTTAAATATGAGTACATAATATATTTATGTAGAAATTACATACCTATACATATTAAAGAAATAACATATTATACACATATATACAAGGAAAATTAAAAAAATAGTAATCCTTTTGCTGGTGACTTGCTGCCAACGCACGCACCACAGTTATTCTAGGCTATTGTCTATGAAGCACTGGTTCGATTCCCCGTTAGAATAGACATTAACATGAGAGATTGTGGGTAAATATCTACACGATACTACAGAAATGTAAACATCTAAATAAAATACGCACAAAGATTACTTAACCACTTGAAGGCGAGTAAATAAATCCCAGCAGTTAAGAACCAATTAATTTAGTTGCGAGTGAGATCTATGGGATACGCCGTGACGCATAAACGCGAGGTCTTGTTAACTGGTTACAACTCTAAACAAAATATTTAACAACTCGTAGAGGACACAAAAAATCACAATTCCCTGCTATTTTGATAAGCAAGTAGGCATTTTAAAAATCCAACAAGAGGCGTAGCTTGCTTATTTAAAACCGGCCCGTAATCGCAAAAAATCGCTATAATTAATACCCACTTCACTCATACAGGCTATGATCTCAGGTAATTATCGAATCAACCTGTCTCCACGCACCTGTCTCGCGAGCACTTTATTACCGACGCATAGGATATAAAATCGATTGGCGAACAGATCAGCTGACACTGGTCACTGACAAATTACCCTCGTCGCTTATAACGGCTCTATGTCGATGACATAAGGTCGAAGATCGTGCACCACGGCGATATATCGCCTGGTCTCTAATTCACCGGAGTCGTTAAGGCACTGCTCGCGTATAATTTTATTCTAATACCAAAAGTGGGCGTGGTTTAGCTACCGCGCTACGCAATGGCCGTCTAGTTATTAATTGCGATTATTTATCGCGTAATGAGTTTGTCGGCTGACGAGATAATGGTGTAAAGACATGTGCACACGATAGCTGACATTTTACCAAGATTAACAAAGATAGCATCGTGTTGATGTTTTTCAATTAATACAACTTATAAGGTATTTGGTGTCGTGTCGTTTATGACTTGAGATAACTACAGCCATTAATAGTTTTTGTTTATAATAGCGCGCATTACTCGACTTACAACATACAACGGCAGTGCGGAGACGACAATAGAATTTTAAGTAGACTCAAAATACTTTGAAGGATAAAAATTAAAATTCTTGTTAATATGGTGTCTCTAATTTTACGAGGACACCTTTACATACACTTTTGAGGGCATTATTCACCATAATAAGTATCTGATGCACACCTATATTATTATCTTTAATCTTAGTTCTAACATTTTTAAATGGAACAACAATAAAAATTTGCGTAGATATTAAGACAAAACTCTTAAATATTATTAAAAACCAATCGAATCGAAGTTAAAGAAGAATAAATTAAACGTACCTATAAAGTAGTAAATAAAAACTTTCCTTAAAAATATCGTATGATTGCATCACATAAACTTTTACCTCGACATAAATTACCGAACGCCATCCAAATAAAAATATAGCAGTCGTGGGACTGCCGACAGAAGTGAAAACGGAACTATTAAGTGGAGAGTAATTAAAACTATATGC
>DWJQ01000434.1:0-14476 GCA_018248915.1 Hesperia meskei straton | reverse complement strand
CAAACTATCATGGGTAGATAATTATCATTCTGAAGTTAATTTCCAGGTATAAACAGACTTCTTCCAGTTCACTGTACATATAAATAAAAACATTAATAATTACTTAATTAATATTTTCATGGTAAAACTGGCTGTACGGGCAAAAGTCGTAACAATACAGGGAGAAAAAATTACAACATGCTTAAAATCTCATATTATCGAAGTGCTAGTCATTAAAACATTCATTATAAATAATGATAGATGAAAATGGCGGAATTGATAAACATACAGTGTTTGTGATTAGCAGGATGAAAGTATAAAAAGTGTATTTCGGTTGCTGTAGGTACATTATTCTCAGTTACAGAATTGTAGGTAATATCGTGCTGGCCAAAACGTTATAAATCACTTACTCATTAATTACATACACAAAAGGTGGTCAAAGGTTATATTTTTATTAAAAGCCATAGGTGAGTACAGTAGGTATCTACTTAAGTACTTAGTTCAAAGGATGCGTTTATATAAATGGATAAATACAATGACAATTAGGTATTGGATACAAGATCTATTTAGTCCTTCATCTGGTTCCTCAGAATTGCAACTTTGCAACTTACTAAGATACATTTTTAAGTAAATAGGTATACTTACCTATATTGCAAATTTAGATATAATACAGATCAATAGGTACCTAACTATCCCAAAACTTTGCATGTAATACATTCAGCAGGTATAGGTATATTATACGCATACCAAATGTATTTTTAGTCTATTTTTACGCGAACATCTAACCTTCAGACGTATGAAGTAGTTATTGGGAAAGTCTAGCAGATTACTCGAGTAAACTCGAGTGAACGCACCCGTTAAACTATATGATGGTCATAAAAATGGTTAATCCTCTGACAATAATACTTATTCGTACCTAATAAGGTAACAATTACTTTGATTTTCATTGCATTACCCGAATAAACAACATTATTGTTGTACCGTGAGCAACAATCAATGAAACAATCGAAGACAACATGGAGAACAGTGTCGTGGAAAACGTACAATGAAGTGAACGGAATGACTTGTGTCGTGCGCAACGATTAATGAAATGGTTGCCAAAAGATGTGAATGGGTGAAGCGTACACGATGCACTAAGTATCGGTGACACATTCCCGAGCAACTACAGTTCACATTCAAGTGCTGTGTGCACTACTTCGTCTATGCAAACGGGTGATATCTTAGCATACAATCACAGGGTAAGGGGTTTACAAGGTATCGTTCAATACTCCCATCTTGCACGTCAGTACTATTAATTACTGAAATCCAAGTAAATCTTATCTAGTAAAACAAATTTAAATACATACATACTGTTAATTCGAGATACTTTTAATTCGAGACTACATTTACAAAACACTGTCACTGAAACATAATAAAATTACTCGGTAGTTTCCAGGCGGAAGGTCGACGCATCGCTTAGCTCTCTAGCAACGCTACCACCAAAGGCAACAAGTGTTTTGCAAATCAACCAACTCTTTAAATCGATTTCTACATACGATTACTTTCAGCTTATGAAATTGAGCGTACCAAATTTTTTAACCGATACCAAAACAAGGCAATTCTTATTCTCCGTTTCTGGACCGCCCCGGTTGTATCGACTAAAAATAGACTGTGACACATTATGTAATTGAATAGACTATTGACTATTACAAAGTAGGTACTTATCTAAAAATAAGTAGAACATTTAACATTAAATTGCTAATAACAATCTTCGTATTCTCGCTAAATTTAATTAATAGGTGTAAAGTAGATACGTGAGCGCAGAGGGCATTTACAATCTTAACTGATGAGAATAACTGAATACATTGTCTGGAAAATCTGCTGAGAAATATGAAACTTAATTAACAACTTGTGTTGAGTATAAAGAAATTGATTGTTAATGATTTGAATTTTTATGTGCGATAATTACAAATGAGCACAGTGAGGATTTCCAATTATATTAATTGGAACAAAAACATAATGAAAAGGATTTAGTTTTGACGTGTGCAATTAAAATTGAGCACAGCGCATATTCCCAATTAAAATATTTTAATCTTTTATATAAAACTTTGTAAAGTTGCACTTGATTGTGCATAAGGTAACGACCGCGTAAAAATATATAAATTGCTCATTTACTACAATATTTAAATAGAGAATATCTAGATGAAGTTAGATTCATCTTGCAAATAAAATCAAGTAACATATCATAATCACAAATTAATAAAAAATTTATAAATCTCTATATAACGCGAGCGAAGCCGCGGGCAAAAGATAGTTATACTTATATTTTGATTTGATAACCTTTGATACAGACAATACTCTACAGAATACAGGCCTACATTTTTGTTTAATTAAAATAATAGTAATAATGTTAACGGTCTTATAAAACACCATTGTACATACTGTAAAACATTAGGTAGGTAATCAAGGCAAAGGGGATGTAGAGCAAGTTAAATAAATTCCAATTAGAGTCTCACCTCCCGTATAGAATGTATTGTTGCCCGTCTACATATGGAGTGTATGGTGCCCCTCCTCCTCACAGCCATGTTGATCACCATCACTTCCGCTTTCCGCACTTTTTCCATTATTCTCCGCGCCAATTTGCGCATATAACGAAACACGCTAGCCATAAGCTTTGATTAAATCAATTTTTGGGAAACTTCAACTCCTTTCATAAACTACAGTCCACCGTTCAATACTACGGCTTTATTCTCAAAAGAGCCATGTTGACTGGTTACCGATCGAAAAAAATATCGATTTAAATTTCGAAAGTCGTAATTTCCTTGAGTGCGGTCGCGCGCGTTACCCGGCCGTTAAACTGATCCTTGGCCGTGCCTTCGCTGGTGAAACAAACTTGATTTTAGTGGCCAGTTTTATCTTTATGCATTTACTGTCCACACTTCGTTGGTCGTTAAACAATCAAGAGGATTTGGGGCAAAGATTAAACATTATTTATAACGCCTACGTCACTACAAAATACCATAAATACCTACGTAATTTATTATAAAGTAAACATTGTGGCTGTCTTCTTCATCTTCATCTCATTTTATCCAATGATACCTTTAACCGAGTAGGTAAGTACTAATACCACAAGTATTTCTCACCACATCTTTGTATAGGTAATTATCTATTATTAAGTAATGTACCTATAATTAAATTTATTATGTGTTTACAATAATAAACTTGTACAGTAGGACTTCCCTGTGTCGTTTAACTTTACGAATGATAGCAAAAAATTGGTTAATTTTGGGTTTTCACGTCTTGACTCGATTAATTCTCTGTAAATACAACTGTACTAAAATTAAAAGTTTCGCCTCGGTTTTCATATTATTTAATAATTCACTGATAAATTATTGTACTAAAGTACTTATACATGTACTTAATGACAAAATTACCAAAATGATCAAAAAGTAAACAAGGGCAAAATATAGGTATAACATAAGGAACGTGTGGTACCTACTGAATATAGAGGCGATAAATCCAAACGCCACCTTTTATAATTCAGGCTTAAGATCGTTTATGTCGCTCATTAAAAATTCTTATTTAGTTACTTAGAAAACTATAAAACGGATAAGTACTGTATTAAATTATTACATATTAGGTACTTTTCATATCGCTTTGCTTCTGTAACAAAATTAATACCAATCGATTGCCGTAAGAAATAATATAACCCGCAGCCCAAAGCCCAGCAGCAGTCTCTACAATGTTGTACAGATCGTCTCTATAATGTTATACAAACAAAACAAATATAAGTGTTTACATACATGATACATTTTGCTGTGCGCAGTCTGGTAAAACAAATATTTTGTATGTATTTTTATAATGATATTATTATGCACCATATATTATACAACAGCTAACACATAACGGGGCGTCCAACCGCAAAATGTGCCGGTTAACTAGTGTCGTCCACTATGTCTCCTGGATACGGTATAGGATGGATAAAATGGCTCTAACGTGGATTTATAAGACAGGTATTCTTTCCAATTATCTCCTACGACCGGGAATCGAACCCAGTACCTTTGCAACGGCAGGCCCTATCTCTACTAACTGGGACACACGGTCGTGTCGCATATCGCAATCAGACAATCACTGTGGCAATAATCTTTTTCATCAGAATATCTATTTCAATAATTATTCACCTATCAGTAAGGTAACGACATCACAGTAGATTCAATTTGATTACAGTTTAATGTCAAAAGTGTTTTATAACAATAATCATTATTATTATTAGTATTTTCTCTTCGCCATAATATGTCATGCATAACATAACATTTAAGTTAATATAACAAAACTTTTATTTTGTTATATTATTAATTTTATCTATAGGTACATACTTAACTACCTACAGATTAATTATACCTACTTACGCCGTCTATAGTTTATTGGTCTGACACTCCACTAATATTTCACTATAACTAGTAGGTACTTAGTTACTATAGCAACAAAAGCGGATATGTTACATGAAAATTTAATTGAAAACGCTTGAAATGACTCATTGGTGTGACAATTTTGTAAAAGTTTCAAAGTTATTAATCCACAACCAAGTTCGAATAGCTACCTATAATCTTTGTAGCATTGCATCGGCCCAACTCTTTTTTGATAATTTGTATAATAAATAATAATGCTACTGAATTTAAAAACCATTATTTTATTCTGAGATTGTATACGTATCTTAAAACTTAGGTATAACTTCTCTGACTACACTCACAACATTATGCCCGAGATACACGAGGCTATTTTTTAAACTAGGATAGCAAGCTAGTGTCAGTAAGCTAGCATGCTAGTACTTCTGGCAATGACTTCCCAGTCGCCGCCGGGGGCAACTGGGAATCATTCCTAATTTTCTCATTTTAATCTTATCCATTACGTAATTATATAATAATAACTAGAGATTTGCTTTTAATAAAGGTATTTGAAATCAATTGATTCTATTTTCAATTACAGTCACCAGTTTATATTATCTTAAATAAACAACGCAGTTTTTTGCGTACTTCATTCACAGCATCATCTATAAAAGGTGATTTATAATTAGATAACAGTGCACAGACGAATTTGTAACTGTGAAATGATAAAACCGATTCAAGTTTATAACAAAAGATTAGTCATGCCGTCATGCCTTAAATTACTAGTACACCTACAACTATTCTACATACATCTCATAGACGTGCGGAAACACATCGAACATTTACGAACAGATATGGTTAAAGAAATATTTTATTAACCCACACTTTACCATAACAGATTTTTATGTGTGACTTCAAACACTAACCACCTACATGAATTATTTAAGAGTGATGTCAATCTTCGAGCTTATATGGTACAAAACTGCAACGAGTATAGATGGCTTCGAACCGCTATAAATCATAACTTTAGTTGGCTTGAAACCATAAGCGGCGAATTGCGACTGAAATAGGTATACTCCATCCCAATCATTCGGACGGACGGATATAGGATATGGAAGAATTGCTTATAATAAATAAGATCAAGTACAATAGTCATAAGTAAGTAATCTTCAAACGAGGAACTATTAAAGCAACGTCAAAGTTGGATATACTCTGGAAGAAAAGAAATTGGGAGAATTTCTTACTCAAAAATCTTCCCATTTAGCTTTCTGATATGAAGAGTATTATGGAATCATTACAACCAGGACCGGTTTAAGCGTGCTCTACAAAGGAGAGAAGCGCTCGACAGTTTTTTAAGAAGTCATTCATGCAATTTTAATTACTCTTGAATACCCTTAACTAAGTCCAGTAGCCCACCGTGTAATACTGACACAACCAAAAACCGAGGGTACTTTTTTGAGCAATAAATATTCCAAGTTGTATAAGAGCGCTTTGCCGAATGATAATGAAATTGATCAAGCCGAAATCAATAGAGCTGAACAATAGGTCAAATCGATACCCACAGGATAAGCTACCGATTCATTGACTAATGTTTACACATAACTCCAATGATAGATTGACCAACCCGTCATTGCAAACATGTTCCGTATAACTGTACCGCGAGCTCACCTTATCGCCGTCGAAAGCCGTGGTCCTTTCGGGTGACGTGGGCCCGAGCCGTACCATCTCTATCCATTTCATAGTTTGCATTTGTTTATCGTGCTGTTACTTCACATCAATACACCGGCCGTGCTGTCTCACCGCACGCGGATGGAACGTAAAATAACAATACAACAACACACACACGAAACATGCACATCTGCCAGCACTTTATTTAGATTAACCCACGCGATTGCGTTTATTCCGTAACGATTCGAAGCGGGCTCTCGTCACGTCGCGTGTTTTCGCTTACAAACAGGTGAAGATCGCGTGCGTTTGTCCAAACGGGAGTCCGGCTCGATAGTTGCTTCGATGTCGTGTCGTGGTACGTCGTGGGCACGCGGCTTATTAATCGCGGAAACGGTGCTCCGTGGCGTATGCAGGCACTGCGCGTTGACTATACTTTTGGATTATTTTTAACCACGCGCTGCGACCGAGAGACCGGCACTGCGGAGCGGTGCTGCTTGGGAACTATCAACCAAACTAAAAGATTGTTTAGAAGCGGCGACGACCCCGCCACGGTGCCGATGCCGCATGCCGGTTTAATGACAAAAACGTCAACCGACAAATTAATCCGTACGGTTTGATTAGTCCGGCCCTATTGCACATTTAGGGTCAATTAATAATTCAGACGAAAGACGTTTGAGAGCATGAAAGGAGCGATCACCACGGGTAGTATTAGCTTTATAGCAGTTTCTAAACACGATGTGAAAACAATAGCTTTCGCTGTATGCAAGTTACGTAAAGAAACGAAACAATGGATGTGTTGTGCGCCGTGTGTAATGAAATTCAAATGGAAAAATAAATAGTTGTACGAGTGGGGTGACGGCATTGGGAATTAATGCGTTACCGCTGACCCGGCGAAGGTGACGCTCCGATCACGTATACCGAACAGTTGACGTCGACTCGAGCGAGCACTTCCATGTATTTACAGCATAAAATCATTAAGAGTTGCAACGCTAAGAGCTAAAGAAGAAAAATATTTGTTATAGTTCTTCATAAAAAAGGAAGAGGTTATATGCTCGGCTCGACGCCTGTATATTTTTTATCTACATAATTATGTTCGCTGCTCTTTTGTGAACTGGTTTTTAAATATGTTTATAAACTTAAATGAGCGTACTTCCGACGTACTCCCATTGCCACCGTATCAGGATCTGATGACGAAATCTCAGGGAAATTGAGGGAAACCCTCAATTTTTTATTTGTAGAGATTGAAGTTGGTTTGGTTTGGTTTTGTTTCAAATTATATATCAAGAAACAAAACATTTTGTACAATCTTAGTAAATATTTTGTTTGGATATTGAGAAGAAAATAATACGAGTATATATTATCTACAACAATATTCGAAGCATGATGCAATGAGCTTCGTATTCAGCCAATACTTATTAATGAAACATGCACAGAGTACATAAACTGGCAAAGAACAGTTGTTTCAATATTTCCAAGTAACCTCTACTAAAAACAAAGTTATGAAACTATCTAGAACAGAATTTCATGGAAATTACATGATAAAAGCATTTAAAAAGATTAAACAAAACAATATTGGAACGGTCCATTAGGAACTTCCTCAGGAATGCTATACTTCATCAAGTTTCCGTTATCTAACTAGAATGTAGAGTCACTTTTTGGAATGTTATTTTTAAGTCAAGCCAACTTTTATTCATCGAGATTATTTTTGTTGACGGCACGGATTATACTCTCAATTAGTAGAGAATTTGTAATTCTCCTTTTCTAATCAATATTTTGAATTAATATAAAGTTTGAAGTATTCAAATATTACCGTTGGTTTAAATGTCGTGCTAATAGACGTTGGAGTTTAATAAAAAATCCTTTACTTTAAGTTAAGCTACACAATGTATATTATAGCGAAAGTAAGTGATATTTAGTATACAATTCACGCATAATATTAATATATACTTAGGTTTGGCTAAAACAAAGTTTGTTTGAGGCCTGTATGAACTATGGAGGAAGGCTTTTATAGGTAAACTTATTCATTGGCACGCTCCGGAACGCGCATCGTCATAACAACGATAAACGACTGCCCTGCTGATACACTGCACTTTTATATACAAAAAACATATTGTAAATGAATGTTTATTTCGCATTTCCTAAATAAATTCGTCATTGAAACGTACGACCGCAAATCACTGTAATGTACAGGAATTGGTTAATGCAATTAATAGGACTGAAATATGTCACGTCGAAGATTCAAGAGCGAGCTATATTTATCATACGAATGTTACTTGTAGTTGCAGTCCTACTTGAGAAACCTAACTACTATCTGCTTGAGAAATTTAACCGCTTTCATAGGAGCATGTTGCATTACGTTCATGACGAAAATATTTTTGTTCGCGATACCTAGAGTTCTAGATAGATCCAGATTGGAAAAAGGTATTTAAATAAGCGTTATCGACTACCAGGGGTCACATTCACTCCAAATTGAAATGCTACAGACCTTGCTACTAGTAGTAGGTACCTACATGACAAGCTATACAGAAGATTGCTGCGACCTTTATATCGCCAAAGAAAATGAGTAAAAAGTAAAAAGATCGCCGACCACTTTAGAAATGGACAACCCTATAGAGTTCACAAAATGGACCGGCGCCGGCGCGGCGCCACACTGGTAGAATTTTTTACACCTTTTTCCATACACGTCCATTCCATAATTCTGCGTAGGCAGCAAAGAGGAGCGAGAATAGCTAGAAATAAACAACAACGGTTTACAGCTTGAACCAACACATTTTCATTTACTCATTCAGATTTTGTTTTTAGACGCCCTCTCACTAAAATTCAATGTAAAAGAATCCTTTAGGCAAGTTAGTCTAACATTATATTTAACAAAGGGTCACACCCGCCCGACCAAAGAGGAAGATTCTTTTTTATATTGTAAGGGGACATCAGAGTTAAAATGTTTATGTTTATATAAGTATATGGGCGAAGTTAACTGAAAACAACACCTACAATAAAATAGGAACACTGGACGTTATATCACGTCAACTAAAACCAGTGAGCTAGCTGGATTTAAAAACGTCCAAGAGATATTTATGACGCTGTACGGGGAACCAATAATGCGCGGTGTTCTTGGAAAAATATCAAAGCAAAACTGCATCTTACTTAAGCTATAAAGACGTAAAACTTAAAACTACGAATTGAACACAGATACAATAAAAGTAAATCTACAAAGAGGCCAATAACAATTAACAGTTCTTAAATAATATTCACGCATATAATATACATGTATGTATGTATTTGTATATATATAATATACATATTATATACTTCGTCCAACATTAATAGTCACTGACAAAATTGGCAATATGTAATTTAATTAGCGATAATAATATGGCAATAATACATCTTTTGTGTTGCAATAAACAATAAAGTATGTATGTGCTGATTAAATGCTTGGCCGTAAACAAATACTTACATTTATTGTACCTATACATAAAATTGTAAGTACATTAAAGTCATTGATCGATAAAAGTCAATCGGGGATTCGAGTCACAAAAATAATTACATTTGTAATTTTTGTTGCTACAGGTTGAAAAATCAGTTGATGTGAAAATTTCCACAACAAAATCTAAAACGCGTAGATAATTTTGTCAAGTATGTATTAACCATAATACATAATAATATATGTATAAAGACGTTACCTACATAAAGTCAACACAGGCGAGAGATTTCAATAATCCTAGATTAAACAGGGCGCGGCTATTCTTGTAAATGACGGGTGCAACTTGTTGATCCCCTAATCTGTGCAATATTTTTTCTTCAGGCACGACGGAAAATCGTGATAAAACTATTCGATAACCACCTAAAAGTTACTACATGAACAAGAATAGATTCTGAGTAATTCATTACAAGTTAACCTATGAGTAGGTATCATTCGTGAAGATTTTAAATGAAATTCCTATATTGATGTTTAAACCACATAACTTCTATAGTAGATAGAAAAATAAAATAATAATATATAACTTCTATAGTATACTGTAACCAAATTAGGTGTAGATATCAAAGTTTATAATTAGACTCCCTAATACCAGGGTAGGTACTTACTTTAAAAACCACTGAATATTATTGGAATTAATTAATTATATTTAAATGTATTCGAATTACTAGACACATGAACTAGAACCATTTTAAATTTAACCAGCCATAGGTATAATCTTTTTCACAGGTTGATTTGAAAACTGTTTCAGCTTCACATTATTCATAACTATAACTTTCAAACAAATTAACTTTCAAGATATTATTTTATGAAGCTTTATACGAAAGTTTGTCGAGTTTAGTAATATAACTTCACTAAACTGGTATAATGATGAGTATTTTTACACTAAAGGCGTTACTAATAAACGATGTATAAAGTTATTCCATGTATAAAATTATCTGTCCCTGTCATATGATTCTCTAAAGTCAACGGTAAGAATGAGACAAAAAAAATTAAATACTGAATTACTTTATACAGCGTTTATTAGTAAGGCCTTAGTATCTATCTAACGAGAGACTTTGTCTATGCCAACATCACCAACATATTCTCATAACGAGCTTTAATGTTAAAAAAATGTAGGAATAAAATATTTTTATTACAATTTCATCCATTAATAGCATAGGACCAATAGATGCCTATGTATTTTCCTATAGTTTGTCTAGATATAATTTCAATCTTCTACTACAAAGACACTGATTAAATTTGTATTACAACGAGGTGTCTTGTAACATTGTTTACATTACAAATCATAGTATAAAACAGGTTCCAATGTTTATGTAGGTACTATCGACAACGTGCCATACTGATAGATGTAAAACAATGTTTTTACACCATGGCACGTGGCATCACATAGTATGTTGATCTCAAGAAAGAACTTGAGCACGAGATTCAAGAGCATTAAAATAACGAAACCAATAAACTTCAAGGGGTACTCAATAACCTTGCCCCCGAATATTCCGAACGAGCCACATTGGTCTTGATTTTTTAAAAGTTAAAAGATAAAATTCTCATGAATTAAATACTACATCTAATAGATACCTACATACATACATAGTTACAAGAATGTCGCACTTAAGACAACTGCTAATTTAACAATGAATAGAAGCTAAAATGGGTACAATTTTGAAATATCTACAATACACTTAGATTAAAATAAGTGGACGTGATATTTATAATTGCGGGAAAACGTGTCTGAATAAAAGTCTTACGAGAAGTAATATTATAATACACTTACAACATATGTAAAGTAAATAACTGTTGACAAGTGCACAAGGAAGGCTTCGGCTCAATGGTCCGTGGCGCCATGCGGGACTACATACGTTTGGAGCCGTCTGGGGCCGTCTGGGGCGTATGTTGCAGGTACGTTCCCATGTCCACATCATTCTGACCAGTAACTTTTATGTATAGATTATAAAACAATAAATTGTGCTTTAATGGAAGGTAGGTAAATATTAACCTTTATATTAATTATGTAAAAATCTGCTCAAATCATATAAGTATAATTTATTTTCTCAATAAGTGCCTAGCGAACCAAATCTGTTCCTGTAACACCCCGTTTATTATTTTGATTAGTTTTTGAAGTAGGTAACTAATTCATGATAACGCCAGTACATACTAAATAGTTGAAAAGGGCACGGCATGGCACACGGTAGGTAAATGAAAAGTTAAAGACTTCCTGATTGGCGGCACGTAATTATTTTCTTTAGGAACAATACCAAACAACAGAACGATCCAAGTACCTGCGACATAACCATACATCACGATCAAGACGTTGACGGACGATCATAACGATTACATCTCGCTAAATGAGACGATTAAGACGCCGAACCCGCGTGAATCCAATTGACGCGCGTCGCAAATAAAGGGTGACATGCAAATTAATTACATGTGACATGTGACAATTAATTAACGCGATCAACTGGCGGATATTCTTACAAGCGACGTTCAAAGTCAAATCGGTTGATTACTCTAACACAAACAAATTCATCAAGAAACTTAATGCTGTAGAAAAATAAGACAGGGGTGTCGTATCATCAAAATTGGTCCAATCGTTTAGTGTGTATGGACTGAAGAAAGTGTAAACCAGGGTCATTTTCACATATATATTAAGACATGTATAAAAAGTACCTAGCGAAAGAGAGTTTCCGGCTTCCGGTACATTACGATTTCCATAGGTATACCTACATTAGGTATAGACAATTTTTACCGGTGGGACCTGCTAAAGAACTTTGTTCAGAAGACGGTATTACTTCATGCCAAATCAACGTTCCACATTCAAACGAAAAGCTCCAATAAAACTTGCGCTACTAACCAAAGTTTTAAATTTACAATAGAGCCAACGACATAAATGAATATTGTAACTCGTTATCTCCAGATGCGGGGAAATACATCCAGTTCTACTTGAGCCATTGTAACCATATACTCGTATGTTCAATTACCTCATGTACAAGAACGTATAAAAAACGTGACGGTGATCTTTCATGTCTGAGACACGAGCTCGATTGAACGTAGGCTAGATACGGTTACTTGTACAATTAGTTTATTAACTAAGGATATCAAGTGGATTATAGTTTGTAGAGACTGATATTGCTCTATTAGACTACGAAACTTATATTGACCTCTCACGATGGTGACTAAAAATCCTTGTGGCTTCAAACGCAATAATATCATACTGCAGCGTTTAGATCTCTTCTCATGACTGAATTAACCTATACTTGAGTCACCGAGCATATGGAATTGCCACTCCCCGCTAAAAACAAATTTATTACGAGTGCTCATAGTTAAATTTAGCTGGTAAGCAGAATTTACTTAAGACACTTTAATTTCTCGCAGTCAGTCCAAAATGATTCTCGCAGTCAAACCATAATCACAGAGGCGGAAAGCTGGCATTGGTGTAGGATGCCATTAAAACATATTCCACATCGAATGCGAACGGAGTAGCTACAGAGCATACTCTACCAGTTTGGTCCATTGCGGTTTGGTCGAGTGCAGTTGGAGTTTATGCCGTCCGAAGGGCTGTAATATTGCCCAACGACTGCTATCTAACAACAATCGGTGCGGAAAATAAATGCAAATAAAGCCCGCACTAGTGGCCGCACAAGAGATTCCTGAATTGTGTAAGACCCCAAAATACTCCAAAAACAGAATTTTCCGATACCAAAAACAATGGCAAAAGATGACCTCTTTACAAATATGTATGTAGACTAATAAATATGCGATCAAAGACATTTTTGAATTTCTTTTCACAACTTAAAGTGACAGAGGCCTAAACAAGTAAACACGAAGAAATATTGCTGAAAGCTATTAATATGGAGACTAACGAGTAACGATGTTTGTTACGATAAAACTATAACTTAATGAACCTATTCAATTATGTAGGTAAGTACAGTCTTGCATACACCTTACAAATCGACGCTATTTCAAGAATTCGTATTGGTATTGGAAAGGCACAAGTAGACAAATGTTTTAAATTATACATTTAGCTATAACATTTTGTAACTGAATAGTCTTAGGTAGGTACTATTAATAGCTAAATTGAAATACAACACGCTTTAAAATAAATAAAGTCGATATCAGTATGAATAATTATTCGTCGACATGATTCACGCAATACCTTATCTACCAAATACTGTATAAGTGATGCAAAGAACAGTGGTAGCATCTATCATACCTACACGCTATAAATAAAATTTATTCAACGATAACTTCTCTTTAATCAACAAATCGATTAGGTTAATCAAACAAGGTAAGGTCTATGACATAATAATTGGCCTTTATGGTATAAAAATTTGTTTTTAACGAAGCGTTGTAAACAATGGAATAAACCGTGTATAAACGGATGGAAAACTGTGGAATCGGAAAATCGGATTCAATATTAATTATTAAACACTTAGACTGTTAGACAGATGTCTTAATCGATTAGAAAAGCACCGCCAACGTTGATATGAAGGTTGTCTTGTGTGGGTGGATTATGCGTACGATTCATATTCATATTTATTAAGTCGATCTTGGGAAGATACGACGATAAGATAAAAGGTACTTATTGTAAGCTCTACAAAACAGTGCAGGGTATAAAGAAATTATTTCATTAACTTAGCTAACCCAGTTATAAATATGATTTGTAATTATTAGTTAATAATGACATCATGGAAAGCCATGATAACATTATTACAGACGCGAGATAAATATTGTGCAAATTGGTCAAAAGACAGAATTTATAATTCACGATACCCATATAAGTATATAATCCAGAGCTGATTTCTCAACATTGTATTTAGGGTTTTTCCCGTTGGCTCCCATTCCCGTTCTCACCTGTCCCACTATACCCCGAAAACGATTAATTTGATTTATTACATTTACCTTCTTTTTTTAACGTGTACAGTCGATAGAAAAAGTGCTTTAAAGTATTATAATGATTTTTGTAGGGGCGTAGCTACTGCCGTTTAAG
>DWJQ01000433.1:0-14482 GCA_018248915.1 Hesperia meskei straton | reverse complement strand
CGGAAATTATTTTAAATAGGTTTTTCGTAACTTAGGCCTTATTAACCGACAGGCCTTATTAGCCGCACCTACCTTACGTCATACAAACGAACGCCGAGCATGAGGGCTCTGTGTGACGTATTCTATAGTAACTAATACATAATAGGTATTACAACTCTTCGCTTCCGTCCCGCCCTGTCTGCTGTTTGACCAGACCCTTAAAGGCCTTGTCAAAATTAGGTAGATGCCTACGTCACAAGTTACCTAATGACGATTAATGGCGTATAAATTCTTCGCTCATTTTAAGGTTCCGTATCACCTTTTTTTCGGCCGCTTTTCTTTTGCTTTGAGATCAAAGTACACTCAGGTACATAAAATATCGCTGTACTTACAAAGGTAACTTACTTAAATCCTTTACTGCTCAGTGCCTTTCTCATGCTGGCCGATATTTCTGTGGCGTATCTGGTGGTGTAGAGGTGAGCGAAGCGGCGGCTAACCTCGCCGTCGCCCGCGCCGACGTCCACCACCGCGCCCTCTATCGCCTGTCCCTTGTCCCCGCTCGCGTTCGCGCTCTCTGCCACCCCCGCCTTTGTGAGCAACAACCGCGCGTGAGCTTCTGACAGCACGAACATCGACCCTCGCCCGAGCCACCTGGAATTGTCATATTTTTTCTTCAGTAATTTCAAAGTTTGTAATTTTACAGTTCAAAAGGTATTATGAATTAGTAATACTGCATACCTAATAATGAATACTTCATTCGAAGTTCACATGTAGCTGGGGTATGAAAAGGGTAATTTCTTTATGATACATAATTTGCTGAAAAGAACAGGGCGGAATCGCTCGGCGCTCGCGAGCCGTCTTCCGATGCGCTATTACCTCGGCGAGGCACGCTATTCCGTTGCAACTATTAATCTTATCTAAGTTAATTGTCGAAATAACAAAGTCCGCTCGACGCTGCTTCCAATTTAGCCGCGGCGACTTCCCCGAAGGCGGTCGCGGGCCGGCCGCCGCGGATGTGAGCAACAATAGCGCAATTATCCACTACCGCGGTTCGTGTGGCCCGCAATTACCGAGGATAAAACACAAAGCGTGCTGCGGGCCACGGCATTCGGCGTTTAGCGTTCGACTGCGGCAAATTGTGCGCCCGCGGCCTGCGCCGGCCGACGGACGTCTTCATCGCGCCCCGGGCCAGCCGCGAAAGTGGATAATAAGTAGTAAATCCTGCACTCATTAGCTGAGAGCGAGCGTCGCCCCGATCGATACGAATCGTCTTCTAAAGGGATAATCGACGCGAGGCCCGAGCTCTGTTATTAGCCGTTGCACCATATATCACGCTTGGCATTACGGCGGCCTACCCGCCGCAATTATTGTGGCGCGAACTGTACTGCGCTCCAGCACAATACCCTATTAGGTGACCCGCCCGGTACCTACCCGATACACGCCAGGATTACTGCAGATAGGAACGAACGTGCTACATCTACACAAGATGCTCACGTTACTCATTCGGCTAGCAGCGCATGACATATTATTATCCGGTCAGATCGCGGTGGCGATGCACCTATATGGCGAGATCCGTCCAGTCGTTATCGTGCAAGTATCGCGCTGGCAGCTCGTTTGCGGCTCGTTGCGCCGGGGCCGGCGGCGGGGAGCTGCCGATTGATTGCTTTATTGTCCCGTTGGGCGACGCCGCCGACGCGCAATACATGATACATGAAGCTGCCGCGACCGCAACTAATGAGAGCCGCCACCGCGTAATTGTCACCTGCTCGCTGGTGAGCGCGCCACCTGATACCCGCCGACCGAAGGAGAGATCTAGTTACCCGCAAAAGCTCAATGACGTAAGTAAGCTTCGTCTATGCGACATTGATTAACAAGATCCGACAGATATTAAGTAATGTGCAATGACCCATCCGCCCGCCGTTCCGGTAAAGCGAAGGCGCCGCGAGCGCTTCATGGAAATGGGATTTCTAAAATGTTGGAGTAGTTTTACAAAGGCGGAGGTGGCGCGCTCGGAATGTTAACTAAGTAGATGTAGCGCGGCCGCATCGACACGGCGGAACATAATCCGTCGAGTGTGTGTCGAATATTGCGGGTGCGAAGGGGTGACGCGTAAATCGAGTAGAGCGGTAGGTGGCGCTAGCCAGGCGGGTATCGGTGTCTATTTCAATAGAATGCGGCTTGCAACAAGGAATCCGATGCGGTTGCCGCGGACGGAGGTGAGATGTGGCGCGGGGGCGGCGGGGCGCGTATCGCGATTGCATCGGAGAGCAAACAAGCGGGCGGGGTGTCGCCGGAGCGCTCAAATCATATTACCCCCGTCCCCCCGCGCGGCACGCGTCATTTGAGTGTACGTTTCTATGGCGACGGCCCGGGCCGTGCATGATATTAGTCCGTGTGCGACTCATCTCCGGCCGTTTAAACTTAACGCGCCGCCCGCCGCCCGCCGCGCGCGGGAAATTAAAACCCGCCCCGGCCCGGGGGGCGGGGGGCCCCCCCCCCCCCCCCCCGCGCCGCCCCCCCCCCCCCCCCGCCGGTATCATGCAAACATTAGCTTATGAATCCTCTTATCGTTCCATCGGTATTGGTTTCGATGTCATGCCCGGATGTAAATCACCCGGTATCCTACACCTACGTGTCTACCCCAATGTCGTATACGTGATAATAAATTAGTTATATTGGATAATTTTATGCTGGTTTGATTTCGATATAGCTTTGACGTAGGAATTTATATAATAGACGATAGATGCTTAGCACCTACCTAGGTACGTATACCTTATTGCTCAAATCATTAAGTGATTTAATATTGGTATCTAAAAAGAAGAACTGGGAACAGAAAAAAACTACTCAACTAGTATTTTTCTACATTGGCTGGCAACGCATTGGTGATACCATTAGAGTTACTTACGGTACTTATGGGCGATGGTAACCACTTACCATAAGATGGCTCGTCTGCTCGTTTGTCAGATATAAAATATTCCTACATGAAAAATAAAGTCCAGTGGTGTGGTTTGGTTTGGATGTTGCTTTCCCGGTCTGAAGAATTTAGATTCGAATGATATAAGTCTAATTTTATAAACAACAGTAGGAAAAAATTGGTATTCACTTCAATATGCAAAAGTTTTATATAATACCTACTTATTTTTAAAAGTGGTTGGCATATAATTCATTGTGGTAGAGTGGACTCTACACCTAACAGTGTGGTAATACGTCGAGGCCCTGAAATGGGACAAATGTGGGGGTTGCGATTATAAATAACAGCTCCATTCTATATTACATTATTTAACCCAGTAATTACAATCCCTGGGGTTGTTTCTCATATGCCAATTATACTAAGAATAACTATTTCATACTTCATAACATGTCACAGCACAATGAAATTACAAAACACCTAATCAAAATAAGGTATACTAATACTAGCAGGAAAAATAAATAAGTTGTGCACAGACATACAAGTTAATGCGTTATTTACAGCACACAGAGACGTGAGCAGCCGCATACAGGGCCGGAGGAGGTGCCTCCCCACGTATGTAGATACCTACACATTTGCTTTGCTCAAAGACATTGTCGCTTTCAGGCACCTCATTAGAGCGCGTCCCATGTGAGCCTACCCACCCCAACCCCGGCTCCCCCTACCTCCCTCACATACAAAGGAGAGCAATTCTTTTCCTCGCCTCGCAAACTTGGATGGATAATTACACTTAGGTAGCTACGAACCCATTCCTCCTTAATGTCTTTCGGGCGCTATATGAATTATATAAAAGCAATTATCTTGGAAAGCTCTTACAATTTTGAATTGGGTAAAGAGTTTACGAGTTTTACGTTACGTGACGAACGCGATGACGGATGGTATAGATGGGCTGTAAATAAGGCATTTGGAGGCATAAACCAGTGATGTCCCAGGCTGTGATTAGGGCACATTAAATATCAACTTGGATAAAATATAATCGAACTGTCACACGACCAGACTGTTACGTGTCATAACCTCGAACGGCACTCGCCTTGCAATAAACTATAAAAAGTGGATAGTAAAATGATATAAACAATGAGAGCAGGGCTAAAACGTTTTAGTGTTAAGAGTGGGCCCATAAACCGTTGACACGCACCCGTAAAATATTAACGATAGCTACAAGAAAAATGACGACTATCAATGTAGGTACCGATTTTCGGTCGCGCTACAAATAATGGCGGGGCCGAATTTATACGCGGACCCGAATTGCCCCGATTGAATATTTTACCAGGCCACGAATGCGTCCGACGATATTTTTCTATTTCGCCACCCATTTTTACTATCAATTGCTTAGTTTCCCCTTTAATATTATTCGTGCGACGTAGACAAAGAGCACGAAATAAACGCAAAACGAGTGACTTTTGATTTGAGCTGGATAAGCGATTTCCTTTTTCCTGCTGCCCAAGTATTTTTTTAACGAAACATATCGATATTTCCCTATTTTGAACGAAGCAGACTGGTTTTACAATTGAGTACCTACAGTTAAAGGATGTTAACAATTTAGTGAAAGAACATAATACCCATAAAATCGATAAATAATCGGAGAGGTAAATTAAAATATCCGAATACAATCACGATTTATTGAAAATGATTTATTTTGATAACATTTTACAAACATAAAGAAACCTATTCGTGACCATCTACCGGCATGTCTGCGCCTTGACAGACCATATGAATCTCGCACTTCGCTCGAGATTCCATCTTCGTTATATCTTAACGAGCCTAATCGGAATAACGTAAAGGGATCGTGCTACATCAAACGACTATCAGACGTAGTATCGTCAAATTGAATCATGTACAATTGAAAATAGATATTCGATAGCGTTATACGCAGGAGTGACGCGGTCGCAGAATCTATAATTTGATGAATGCCCTTCCTTCCGCCTCGGCCATTGGAAAACAATGCTTCGCGCGATTTATCGCACGCTTCTGTGTACCTGCTACCGAAGAAACCTATTCCGTTTTAGTGTTTAGGGAACACAATAACCTTTAAAAGGTGTAAAGTCGTCGCTGGCGAGATTTAAAATAACTTCTCGGAGGCGGATGGTTTATTGCTTATTGAGTAGGTCCGGCGGAGCGGGCGCTGAGGCATCGGAATCTCAGTCAATATCGGAATATAGGTACGTGGCGACATTGAAATTATCGCTCGGTGGGAGGCGCGCGTCGGAGCTGGCCGATGAGGCTGCGCGGACTAAAACAAAATGAGAAACGTTTGAAACAATGAGCATTGTCGCGACGTGTGCGCGGTGCGAGCGCGGTGCGAGCGCGCCGCCATTGGCCGCCGCGCGCTGGGCGGGGCGACGGCGGCGCGCACGCAAATAGCGCACCCGCACACAAATTAAAACAATAAAATGAAAGTAATAAAACAAAGTAAGCGCCGAAGAGTACCCGCTATCGAGCCTTAATGGCCGAGCGGAGGCGACGCCGCTTCGATTTATTGAGTGAGCCGCTCTCACCCCGTCGCCGTACGGCGGTACCACGCGGCCGCGATCCGCCGATAATGCTTGCCACTTGTGATTTTGCTTCAAAATAAAACAACTATTACAGTTTATAATATTGAAGAATATTGTGAGACATAAACATAACCTGTAGAAGATTATCCTGACATCACATACCTATACCAACTCAACTTATGGATTTGTTGTCTCATACCAGTAGAGATTCCGTTAGATGTTATATGTATGTTACTAACATATCAAAGATTCCATACCATACAACCATAATTTAACACTAAGTATATCAGAAGTATGTAATAAAAAGATCCTAATTAAATACCTCCCGAATACTGATACCCAAGTATAATAAGGAATAGCACAACAACAGTATCAATTTCACATGAATAAAAAAGCCAGTACAAAATGTGGCAAAAATCACTTCACATAAAGGGCTTAGAATTTGAGTCCGTTTTCCTCGAACCGTCTCGAAGGCTTTCAATGAGAGAGCCGAGTGATGTAACGAATATCTACTCCCTAGTAAAAATAAACAATGTTTTACAACATCTATCTCATTACAAGGTATACTGCAGTGGTATTTGAAGTGAACTTTACAATTTTGTTGGATTGGGTTAAACGCTACTCGTAACTTTTATGTTATGTTACGGTAAATCAATCTAATTGCCAAAGCTTTCCTTTGAAATTTGTCTACACGCTCTCGTGAGATACATTAATTAAACTGTATAGAAACATTATTATTGATTGTAAGTCTTTAATTATAGGTACCTATGTATGTGTGAATATCTCCAGAAAAATTAAATATGAATAGGTATAGCGACTCTACATTAGTTACACAAAGATTCGAGTCTTCGTGTAATATAATTATTCCGAAACTAACGAAGAGAATGATTCTGCTAATTAATTTTATAATTGGCAATATTTAAAAAAAAATCTAATGCTTTTGCTACTTGGATGTAACATAATCGTAGCTTAGCTTGACAAAATATATTGCTACGTCAATGCAGGCATACAAAACGAATTATAATATGGAGATGTAAAGGTCGAACAGCATATTGAGTAGTAGAAAATGCCGTAACAGGTACCTAATAATATCTAATAGCAATTCCAACTTTCTTTTCCGACATCTCATTCGATGAAATGCGATAGGACTGCGCGGGGTAACTAATGCTATCTTATTTGCTAATGTACAGACAGAGAATATTTATACATACATGCATATCATAAATACTTTTATAAATAGGTAACTTTGGTAAAATCTAATAAACCATGCACATTGATGGAAATGCAAAAGGTACCAACACATCAACCCACTATTGAGCACGAGTCTCTTCTCAGAATGAGAACATTAAGGTCATGATCCATCACGCTGGCCAAGTGCGGATTGGCAGGCTTCACACACCTTTAAGTTTTGTGAACTCTCCAGAATGCATGTTTCCTTAGTAGGTAGGTATGTTTTCCTTCACTGTTATAGTGAGTGATATTTAAATGCTCAAAGACACATACCTAACTAAGAAAAGTCAGCATGCATGGCCCTGGATTCGAACCATGACCCCCTTCAAGTAAAAGGCCGAATTTTTAACTAAGTACTAGACTAATGTAATCTTATAAGAAATTCTGTAGCCTGAACGTCACTATTCACTACGTAACTAAATCAGGAAAATGTTTAACGAGCAGGAAGTTAATCGGTTGATTTGATAATGACGAAGTCGTTCTTGTTCTCCAAATAATCCGGCTAACATGTTAAGTCTATTATGGTTTAGCTAGGGAAAAATAACATGGAAATCACTGTAAATACATTTTTAGGAAAAGGACGTTATTGAGTTTCTTGTAGGTATAAATTTTTTAAGGGACCCATATCGTAAAGAGTGATAAAACGGAAACCTGTTATTATGCCTCCACTTTAATTTTGTTTATCGGTTTTTACCAAATGAATGAAAAAAAGTGAGGTTTATAAAAGATTCTTTCAAACATTTCACATTTGAGAGCTCTAGGTTAGAAGTGAGACTTCTTCGGAGATTGTTAATAACTTGCTATTTATTTGCTCATTATTTACCAACCACTGTGCATGAGTCAATCTCATACTTGAGGAGGCCCCGAACATACTCCATCCCGCTGCAACACTGCGGATTGTTGGAGAAGTTATTACCCAGCCAATGTTTCGGAAATTGTAATGACGCCCTAATACTTCCAACTTGGCTTAAAGATCTAGCTATCTAACGACAGCAACCTGAACTGACGGCTAAACGTGCCCTCCGAAGCACGAAAACGTTTACGAACTCTACCATTCTCTGTCAACCGCAACTAACTGCGCTCGCTGTTGCTTAAAACTCAGTCGATTATTTAGAATCGCCCATGCCGAACTATGAGCTACTAGGTTTGAACATATATGTTCAAAATGGGCACATAATAAAAAGTAAAAGTAATTCTCGAAGGTTTGCAATGCGAGTCGCCCGGAAGAGACGTACGAATGTCGTCTCATTTACTAATGTGTCGCATGCAGGCGGCGTTACATATCTGCACGGGCGAGGCGTTTCATCTTAGGATCAACTTTGAAAACCAGCCTCACTGGACTTCACCTTATTTCAATAGGTATTAGGGATGGTCTTTGCATGGTGAGCAGGTTAAACCATTGACTTTCACGGCAATAAATAGAATGATAAGACTAAACGATTAAACGAAATTACCCATAGCAATTACAACAGTTGAGTTATACTGATGAAAGCTCTATACTGCTGGGATAGGATTTCTTCTCGCAGTGCGATTCTACGTATGTCTATGTTTATGTCTATCACGTTGCTACTTCAAATGCAGTTGAACAGATTCTGCATTTCTTTTAGGACATAACGAAGATATCTTAGGAGTGCAGAATTTCTCAGACGCTTTTTAAACAACTAATTGATAGAATCATAGCCTCAAGAAAATGTATGTGTAGTATCCTAATCTGGGTTTCAACTGCTTGTTGCTTCCAAAAATTCATGAAATTTGTTAACAGAACTTCAATGGTTATAAGGTGCACACAGATGCAGCTCAGGAATAATAGGTGAGCTCGGAGCGTTTTCCGAAGGCTTTCAATGAAAGCCGGGCGGGAGCGGCGACGTAACGAATGTCGTCTCATTTACTAATGTGTCACACACAGGCGTTGTTTCGCTCCGGCCCGGCGGGGCAGCGGGGACGGGCCGAAGGGGAAGGGGGGGGGGCGTAACGTCTCCCGTACACTGCAACGTTAATTACGCTTGGGAAAGCTGATGTATACAGAGGAAATTAGTTCTATGTAACTGCAGGAGACTAGGTACTGTGTTGGACTTAAGATGCTGTGTGAAGCGGATTGGATAATGTTAGGTTGTATACTCTTGTTTCTTTTTCTATGTAGGTACCTTACCGTAGGTTTCCAGATATTGTCTCTGAACACGTACTGGAAACTGGGTTGACAGAGACGATCTCTGGAAAAGATGGATAATTAGCAATACTTTCGTCTTTTAGACAAATTACGTCTAATTTATTCTTTGTGTGTCGTTACCCTGTAGGTATTAGGTACTCCGAAAGAACACGTTGTGTTATAAAGGCTTCATTCGTAGATGAATAAATAAATGTATTAAGGAAGGGTTAGCAAAGAAAGACAGGTTGTCGAACAACACGTTCGATTTGTCGTGTATTAGTTTATAATTTACTTTTGCGTTTTACACCAGCTAATTATCTCTGATTAAGTTTCAGTGTAAAATTCGATTGTAACGTTAACGCGAGTCATATAATCTTAACGTCAAATTTTAGATAAAGCACGCCGTTATTTCATTTATAAAGGACGAGAAGGAGCGTTTTACTCAAAGAGGCGTCGTTTGCGAGTTAGCCAGCCAGAGTAAACATTCGACGTCAAAGCGTGATTGTGAAAAGGATCGTGATTATTACACTGCTTGTAGTTAGCGGAGGCTTCATTAGAGCAGGGGCCGGGCGGCGGCGGGGAGGGGGGCTCGTCTCAGTGGGTGCATCGCCGCCTGCGCGCGCAAACAAATTAAAACGTAAGACGCGCCCTAATCAATAGCCGAGTACGCCGCGAACGCCGAATTAACTCGCCTGAATGAAAAAATGAACAAAATTATATTCGCGCGAGACCCCGGCCCTCCCTCGCCCGCCGAGGAAATTGCTTTTCTTTCAGTGGGCGCGCACACACGACGCGACGCGAGCGAGGCGAGGCGCGAGAGGGTTACCTCCGAGCCTCCGACACACACAATATTATAATTTACGTTTCCTCGTATATCGCAGTGTAAGTAGGCACTTTACCTGGGCGTTTCGCGCCCGCTCAGCCCTCGGCTCTCGCTAAATCTGAGCTTTATACGTTCACTTGACGCGACGAGAGCGATATTAGTTTGGAGCCGACTCCTTTCCTACTACGGTATTTATTAACATTCAAGGAGGCAGCGATACACGACGCTAACATTTCTGTTTGCTGCACGCTCTATGTACCTTTTGCGTTTCTCGAATAATAACTTTACCAATATTTTTAGTTTTAATACCGACGTCTACGTTACTTTTCGAGCAGTACCAAAAGCTCCTTTGTACGAATATGAGTTTATAATATATTCCTCTTGGGCAGTATACAATGATTCATATCTTTCACGTGAGTTACGTGACTATGAGGTTAGGCAATTTATTTCCTCGGGGCGAGACGTTTGGTTACCTACAGAAGCGTGAATACCTACTACCTATGGCTATACGAGTGGCGATAGAGCGTGGGCTAAGAAAAGTCTCATTAATCGAAGGCGCTTGTCTAATCCGAGCGGGCTGGCCGCCCAATTAACGCGCTCCCGGCCATCTCCCGCCCGGCGCCGGCCAATGGCGGCCGCGCGGGGATTAATTAAGTAACTTCCCGTCGGCTCACCCCCTGCCCCTCATCACCCCACCCCCCGACCCTTGCACCTACCCCCGCACGTCCGCAGACTCCGCGGACACGCCCGGAAAACTAACCACCTAATGAGGGGAGATGACCTCACGTGTCGTGTTTGTGTGCTTTGTCTGCCCTGTGTATGTACAAACTATATCCGGCACATCCGGCCCATGTGCGGGTTCGCGGTACAGCCTTTTGTGCGCTCGTTATGTATTATAAGTGATGCGGCTATGTCCCGGTTAAATTTGCCACGAGGGTCCATTACGGCGAATCTAACTCGTAACGACTTTTCGAGTGGTAGCGACCTAGTGGGTACGTATGTCGAAAGCGGCTAAAGTTACGTAATGAGGTTCCCGGGCTCGGGATACGGAAATTGTTTCATTAGTTTACTGCTCCGAATTTGAATGTTGGAAATAATATTCTACGTAATAAGTCTATTTTAGTATTCATAAAACGTGGAAAATTACTTAATTACTATAACTTATTATCAAACTAACCAACTATTCTTATTATAATACTCGTAACATCTGTTAACTAGACATACCAACCTAGTTCCCAAATTGAATTTTTTTCTAGATCGGACACAGTTGTCATTGGCAGCAACGAAAGGGTTTTGCTGGATGACCTTAACTCCATTAAAAAAAAACTATCTTACCGAACAGAATGTCAATTTAAGCACCAGTTTTGAAACACCAAACACTTCAACCGAAAAAGAATCATTGTCATCTAAGGTATGAGCTCTTATAGAATAAATTAAACCGAGTGATACTTACATACCTGTAACACAGTGTATTGACAAAGGTCAATTAAAAAAGGCCGAAACATGGTGCACATGACAGATGGGAGTGACTAATGCTATTGTTTGCGTCTGCAGGGCGTCACATGATCGAACGGAATCTTGTTCCCCACTGCAGACCAACATGAATATGTGTAATAGTGTACTAGTTTGCGGCGAGGTTTCTGTCCAACCCAATTTTCTCCTGCTAGTGCTGTACCATGGAGATTAGAAACGAGACTTTAACGGATCCATTCTTATGTGTATGGGATGTTTATAACATCAACAGTCCTGTCAATGAAATTATAACACCATCAACCACGAGCGGAGAAAAGCTATTTAAACTATTAATGGACAATTATTTCGTTTGATAACTGAACCCGGTGCCCTTGGCTCTACATCTTATATCAACTTCTTAATGGGGTCGTTGTTTATAAATCAGCGGTTAAAATAAATAGGTTCTCACTGTTCTTAAAGCTTGGTGGTGCTATAGAGTACCTAAAATCAATATTTCAGCATGAAAGAGAGTAAAATTTATAATACTATCCCCGCCTTATCTTGTTTAATACAGTAACTTTTACACAGTAAGAGAGAATTTTCTTTTTTCTTGAATATGTAGGTACTTCCATAATATCATCTTAAACGCTACTAGCTAGCTTAGATTTAAGGGACTCTATTTAGCACAAGAATATACTTTCTACGAATTATATGGATAGGTACATAGATAAAGATAATTGGTAACACATTATATACCTATTTCGTGTACATAATCTGGTTTATGATTGGCATAAATAAGTATTAAATTGATGTAGTCGTTCATAAATAAGTTAACAGCAATGAAACTTTTATGGGCTATATTCTTTATCTTGTTTTGAATTTCATCAGTGCCTCTGTAATGTCGGATTTTATAGTGCGTCTTTTTCATTTTGAGCGGTATTAGTTCGCGAGTCAGTATTTTGGCTCAGATAAAATACATTCAAAATAAACCCGAAAATAATCTTCAAATGCTTAAGATTCTGTGGTATATCTAACAGGAATAGATAGATGACTGCAGGATTTCCCCTGATAGGTAGGTACTGATTTTTAGTACATATTCTGAAACACTAACGAAAAAACAACTTTAAATCAGATTATGGGCGTGTATAGAGGTAGGTAATATAACATTAAAATTCGGAGAATTCTTTTTTGGCATAAATATCGTCTGTTCACTTACCTACATATGTACTTACCACGTATGTAGGTACAGTCATCAATCAAAAAACTAGACTGTTATTTCATAAAAATATAACTAAACGCGAGAATGATATTAGGCTTTTTGTCACAAATCTATGATGTTGTTGAAAATATCTTGAAGGCAGTACTTAAATATAAGCATAAACAAAACTGAGCCATAAATGACCTGTTTTCGTAAGTAGTTTAAAAAAGCCCCAGCAGTGGTCCATAATGGAAGGCTCGGGATGCAGGGGTGCCAAAATAACTAATAGTTTTCGCGGGGGCGTGTTAGCATTTTTCTTCTGGTCGTGACGCGAGCGGGCGGGGTGGCGGGAGGCTTTCAGTGGCTGTACGGATCATTTATACTTCATCGACTTCCTTAATAACATGGCTACGAGTCCAGCTACAACGCGAGCATTGTTTGCTTCGTTGGAAGCCTGAATGAACTCGCCGTTCTACGTCATTGAAGGATTTAACCCACTTTGTACTGTAACAACCTTGTGCTCGACACAATTGTAATGGAAATGTCGTACATATACCTACCATACATATACTATATGGTGTACAGAACCGATAGGTAGTGGGATAGACGCAGTGTTTATAAAGTTGTATGAACACATCAGTTATACCGAGGCTCGTAACTCAGACAGATGATGACGTCAAACAAGATTTTTAATTGGTAATTACAACGTAGGTAAACATGATTTTCTTCGCAGTTCGTGGTCATTATATTATTATAGTGTAGGTATATGAAATTATGAGGGTTGCGCAACCTTTTGAAATGAACTATGAACCAACTGAACTATAGACGTGGGTAGATTTTTAGTACGAACCCTTTCTCTATGTCATCGTCACAATACTACAATCAGGAAATACGTATTGATAAATCTGGCAGGTCAGTCAAAGTCTGTCTTTAACTTAATTATCTCAATAAT
Source organism: Hesperia meskei straton (assembly GCA_018248915.1). NCBI lineage: Eukaryota > Metazoa > Arthropoda > Insecta > Lepidoptera > Hesperiidae > Hesperia > Hesperia meskei. The sequence continues at coordinate 1,242 of DWJQ01000433.1, read as the reverse complement.
ACTAAATACAATACCTATAGAAGCTGAAATAGTAACAGTCTATACTCTATACTCTTTTCATACATGAGTTACTTGAGCTCAAGATTGTAGTCTCGACCTCAACCCGCTTGATTGATATCACGCCTCCCCGGCCCGACGCCCGGAAAATCAACCCTTTCCCGTTTTAATTACCACGCCTAGTTTCAGCGGCGGGCCGCCATTGGCCCGGTGGCTTCCCGCTTCATCGCCCCCAGTTTTAATTGGCCGCTCGTAATTAACGCCGAGTAATCACCGAGGGGCGACGCGCTAATTTGAATTTTTAATTACCGCCGACGGTTTCCTCGACGCCGATTGGTGCGTCTCCTTACATAGATGCGTCCTATTGTCTTAAATAGGGCATGTTTTAAATAAGGAAACGGAAAAGAGGCTTTTTTCAGGGGTTTTTGTTGTATAACGATTTGGTTTAGTGTTTTTGGTCGTATATTTATGCAACGATGAACTGCTTTAGTTAAGTAACGAAAAATAATGTAAGAAGCTAGTTTTCAGCACCTCATCCATAAATGATTGTCCCAATTCAAGCTACTATTTATATTTTTGAAAACAATAGGTAATGGAACTATTAGGTACAAAATATGTTACAGGAGATGTGAACTACATTATAACAAATATATGTATAGGTATTATATACATACATACATGAATACCAAATAAATTACAAGTACCTAACTATTTATGCTAAATATAAAATCATGACAAAGACGCTATTTGTTCGTAACAAACGACTCTAGGTACTCCCTCATGTTATCAAATAGTGTATAAATATTGAGAAGGTGCGTAAGCAATGCATTTACATACCATTAACATATGAACTATTGTAATGCATATATAAATATTTCACCGTTTATTTCTCCATAACAAGAGAGAATAAAGTACCTACACCTAAGGATGAATACTGATGAAATTTCGTTCTTATGCATAATCAACTTTAGATCATTCCAGGTAATAGACTTTCTTTAAGGTTCTAGAAATTATATTAGCGATGTGATGTCGACTGATGGGTATATTTTATATGTAGGTACACTGCTGTCAAGTATAGGTAAAATCATAGGACATGTACTATCGAACAATTTGATTCGTACCCCACCTTCAGCTCATTTTCTTATAGCACATCAAGTGCAATTAAGTTGAAATTCGTTTAAATATTCGTTGCCTTGGAAACAAACCTGTTAATACTCTACATGACATTGACAATACATTATTTAT
>DWJQ01000432.1:0-14491 GCA_018248915.1 Hesperia meskei straton | reverse complement strand
AATAATTACAGAGAAGTGTCCGTGGATTTAATTAGTGATAACCAAAAAGACAATATTATTCTTCAGCCAATTATCAACTTTTCATGACTGTTGGTTCTTAGGCGAAGTTTGTATGAACGCGGAGCAATATCCTTTATTTTTTATGAAAACAAAAAGGGCTGGATTTTTTTTCTTATTTTTCCTGAAGTAGTCATTAGCAAGTGCACCTTCCAGTTCCCGCTTATCGTTGAATTTTGGGACACGTTGTATGTATTAGTATTCATGACTTATGATTAGTTCAGTTCGCCGACAAGCGTAAGGTAAGAGTCGATTGAGGATAGATTAACCACAATTAGGACTAAACGAAGTCCAAGTACTAAGAAATGTTGAGATAACTTTAGATCGTTATTGACTACATTTTTCACCGACACACGCGTTGCACTTCCATAAAAGCATCGTTATTATGCAGGCGCTGCCTCCTACGGCAACTAGCTTCGAGTCTAATTACCTAAGCGCTATGGGACTTGCATACACCGATATGGAAATAAAATGGCTAACGTTCTCTGTTCGGGAAAAACGGCATTGTAGGTAATTATAAAAAACAAATAGCTCTCAGACTTTCATTTTCCACTACAGTGCCGGTGGAATGAAGTAAAACATTCACTTTGTAACAACGTCGACGAGAGTGCAAGAAATTTTAGTGGGTGAATAATGTAGTAAAATAAATCAACAAAGCAGTCCTTGTTCCCCAGCTGTTTCGAGTTAATTAGAAAACACAATATGAAATGAAAATAACGCTGAGTCCGTAACAGTTTTTGTATGTTGGCGTACGTGGGTTGTAGTGCCGTGTGCACATCTTGGATCTACAAATCCGGCTTAAGCGAAAACTAAGAAAATATTACGAAATATCCACTGGAAATTAGAAACATTCATAAGTACAAATTATATTAATTTATTGAAAACAATTTATGTAGTACACTAATGTGTCAATAGGAGAGTGAAACCGCAGCCTACATGATTTTTCAAGACCTATTGGATAGCACGTTTAAATTGTCTGATAGATTGAAAATGGTGAAAAATTTACTAAAACCAAAAGATTTATTCTGACGAAGATAATGCGTAAGAGTAATTGTTTTATTATCAAGTATAGTTTCATATAGCTGTAATGTACCTAAACTAAAATATCCATAATTTGTTTCTAGCGAAGAACGAGAATGATAACTTTTCAAGTTTAGATGTATATAAATACAGGCGAGGTGGAGAAAATTTGAATATCGTCATCAATCCTGAAATCACCATCCGTCGCTCTAATGATACATCTCAAAATATCCTGATTGAATTAGACAAGGATCAAAGACCAAAAACATATGCAATCCTTCAAGAATCAGGGCATGATTTTACACACAGCAAATTGCGAAATATTCTGCTCATATATTCTAATCCAGCTTGGACTGTTTTTACTCTTCTTACACTTTTTCTAGTTTACCTCCTAGAGACATGTCTGTATACATTCTGGAAACCAAAAGAAAGATCATTTTTGGTTATTGTTGTAGCAATTTGTTTGAATGTCGTCTTCACGCTCGATGTAGCTATTATCGTTGGATTGAAGTTGTCTAAGAAATGGCGTAAGACTCTCAATTTAGTCGAACCTGATACGAAAAAGGTAATTCTGGATATCGTTTTGGCCGTGCCCTATTCAGTTTTGTTTTTGATTGAACGCGATACTGTAATGTTATTTGACTTTCATGCGATAGCGCCTTTAATGGCAATGATACGCGTGTACAGAATCATTGGGTATGCTTACAACAGATCGTCTCAAGCCGGTACCAATCAATGGACAATATTTTTGGCCCAATATTTGATCCTTCTCTTCTTATCCGTGCACACTTGGACATGCATTTGGTTTCTATTTTCGTATAGACATTTCAACGTACATAAAATTCACACATCCTGGTCAGCTGGCACTATAAATTTACCCACGGAAACCACATTCGACTGGTATTTAGTTTGCCTGTACTGGTCTATTATGTTCTTCACAACGAATGCTTTAGGTGACCTATATCCAATTACAACTGCAGAGAGGATTACTGCAACAATAGCTATATTATTAGGATTTTTTCTAACTACCATTGTTTTTGTTGGTTCATTGACTTCACAATTTATCACTATGACAACGCGACGGGCAAAATACGTAAGACAATTGCAGAAAATAAAGAACCACTTGCAGTTAATTAATATGGATCCTGAAACCTCTAAACGAATTATTGGGTATGCACAATTTTTTTCTAGAAATCATAAGCAATGTGTAAAATACATACCTATTTGTCTCTTAATTTTAGAACGAATGTTTGTGAATACTAAATTATGTTAATCCTGGTTAATTTACCCTTCAGATATTATGAAGATTTGTGGTATCAGAAGTCTGGCGTTTTTAAACCAAAACTAATGAAACTATTACCTTATCCTCTTCAAATGGAGATTTCTTATGATTTAAATGCAGTGCCTTTGTACAGTTCCCTTATATTTAGAAAGCTTCCAGAAGCATTTTTAAGAAGACTGTCAACTACGATGTGTCATCAATTCTATCTACCAGGTGATATTGTCTACAGCCATAATCAGAACAAGACTCTTATGGTAACTATTCATTTGTGGCTTTTTTAAAATTCGTCTTTTTTATAACAAAGATGGATACATTCACTACAAAGATTATACAAAAACAATCATTATATTAATTAATACGTGCGTCGATTTCTTAATCTAAGTATTTCTTCTGAACATTTTTCAAGTTATAAGTAGAATATGCAAATAACAATACTAATCGAAATCTTTTGATGAATAAACAGTTCAACAAGCAATCAAAATTTCAATATCTAAAATATGATTTGGCCTTTAAATCTATAGCTATTATTGTAAACTATTATATATTTTAAATGTTAATATCGTTTTAAGTAATAGATATTATCTATACTTTATAATTAAACCATTTAAATTTTGTACCTACTATATTATAATAACTACTTATTGGTCGTAGAAATCGGCAAACTACAAAATAGATAGTGTTAAAATTATTCAAAGCATCCAAAGGTACTAAAAGGGGAGTAATAAATCCAAGTTACTATTTTCAACAGGTAGGTACTTAATGAGAGAGAGAGAGATACTCTCACGTTTATAATTTAGTAGGTATGGATTCTTAAAAAATTTTTTTTTTTTTGGAAAATTTAATTTATTTACCAGTGGCGAACTTGCTACTATTAAGGTACTAAAATAATACAAAATATAGGTATTTTCTCTCGTCTTATTAAGCAAAAGCTGATGGTATTTACTATTTTGTCGTAGGTATGCATTACAAGTGGAGTTGTAGAATTTCTATCTGATGAAGACGACGAGAGTCCAATGATTTCATTTGCTAAGGGCACCTGTTTTGGAGAAATAGCACTAGTTTATAATATACCAGGTAACTTTAAGATATTGTTGAGTCTATTTTGATTCAAATGACGCAATACAAATTCACAATGTCCATTTTACAGCAAGGTGTACAGTTAAAGCCGCGACTTATGTTGAATGCCAAGTGCTTCATAAAACGGACTTTATAAAACTAATGATCACATATCCAAATTTGGTTTCGATCATAAGAAATAATATTCAGGAAAGAATATCTCGCAGTCATAACAGAAAAGATAATCATACTAACCTAAGTCATTTGTCTCTTAATATATTTGTTTCGAAAGATCGCAAGAAGAGCAGTATTAAGTGTTTGAAAGACAAATTACGTTATCTTCAAGGTAAAATAATTATATTTAATTAAAATTAAAGCTCAGTATGTATGTTTACCTACAGAATACCTAATCTTTGTAAAAAATTTCTCGGAGTAGTAACAGAAAATCCTTTTTTGGAATTCTGTTCGTTGGTTTCTGTCTATTTAATATCGCATCAATTTAAAACTACATAGACGATTGAACATAATTATGTAGGTATACGTATTTGTAGTCCGCATTAGGTCATCGATTAGAATGTGTATTGTTGATCGAATTTAAATGTTCATTAAAATCGATTTAATGTTTTATTGGTAGTAATAAATTTTGTATGATTTATGTTCCAGGTCTTTCGGAAGAAGATAAATTAACAAAAGACGATGAACTTGACCAAAACTGCCTAGACTTGTACATAATGTCAGAGCATATCAAAACGAGACCGACTACATTCACTTGTATCCAGTCAAACTTTCCATGGATATTAGATTCCAACTGCAACCTTGTTTTATATTGGGAATTATACATGCTCTTGATAATTTTCTACATCTGTATCTTCTACCCATACTTCATTGGCATCAAAAGGAAATTTCCGGGCGGAATAGTATTTTATATTGAAATCATCATATGGATATCTCTGATCCTAAACATACTTATGACGGTCGTGACAGCTGTGAAGACCAAAAAAAAGTATATCAAGAAAATTTCAGACATAATAAGTTATAGAATGAATACGCTTGGATTTTATCTGGACGTCATAGCGCTGGTACCATTGGAGTATATTGTTACTATTCATAAGAAGACGTTTTATCGCGATAATTACAGAGAACATTTATTTTACTTGTGCAAAGGTATAAAACTTTGCTTAATCTGGCGCTTGTCGTACTTTTTTGAAAAGTTGGAGCGAAAGCTACTCATCAACACTATTATTGTCAAGGTAAAAGGTTAAAATCGTCAAAGTCATAGATACATAGGTAATTGTTTTTCTTGCAATTGTAGTTGTATATTTGAATATACAAATACATACTGCAGTTCTTTTTCATGGAATTAAGATAGTAAACGAGCATGCACTACTTACTTTTTGCTATTATCTATGACAATTGGGGACGACCCAGAATAACACTCAAATCTGGACTGGGACAGTTAGTCCAGTTAGAAGCGGGTGTTATAAAGAAGAAGAAGGTATTGGTCAATTCTTCAAAAATTATAAACCTGGGGCAGGGGCTGTAAGTTAGTATAGTTAGTCGTTTTTACTAATTGCTAGTTAGTCTCGTTCTAAATAGGTTAGACATGTTTCGCTTTTTGCTACCCACGAGGTACCTATAAAGGTGTTCGATATCTTTCCAATTGAAACATAATAATTACTGTTAAAACAATAATGATGTTCAAACTATTAGGGAAAACTATTTTTAGCAAAATCCCACAAAGAAACGCATTAAGGGAAAATTTAAAAATATATGAAACTTTTTTAGGTCGCCAAGTATTGTACTTATATAATTATGCTTTGCTATTGGAGTGGAGTTATTTTATATATGGAATCCTGCTTTGTAAATCGTTGCACACAATATTCCTGGTTTGCAATCGGTCTGAGCCATGAAGACAAGAGAACTTACGCCGCCTCAACAAAGTATGATTGTATTAATTGCAAAACAAGATAACTGTAGGTACTACACCAAATTATTTTTGGCCTCTGGCTTCACCTCGACCCATTACTGTACAGGGTCTTATTAGTGAAATTTAAACCCTTTTCTATGCCTTTTTCTTCCTATCGTAATATTATCTCGTCGATCCTATTTAATCGATTCCAAAAAAGTAGGTTCGCAGTTCGATTGCATTTTTATGCCTAAGTGTTTCATTACAACTTTTCACTTTTTCTTTTAAAATCAGAAAGTTTAGGCTTGTCGTTGCTGACAAGCTGTTTTTGAGATATCCCTAGCAAACGTCGATGTTGATCGTTTTTTATTAAAGTTTTAAATTGTTACAGAACAAAAGTGCCCATAGTAACCTCAGTATATTTTGCTACAACGTTACTTCTCTCAGTTGGTTACGGCGATTTTGTTCCTGGAGACAATATGGATATGGGCTTCGTGGCTTTCCTCAGTCTTTATGGCGTATTATTAATTGGCTACTGCGTATCTGAGTTCTCTGCTGTGGTCACTCATTGGTCAAGGTAATTCGGTATAATTGATATAGGATTGCCAGATGGCCAGAAAATCTGAAATTGTTCCGAACTTTGTCATCTTGCCTAGTGTCCAGTAATTATACTTCACTTTCCAGATCAGTAAAACGTACTTTTTAATTATTTGTGTTTTAACGCCTGTTAATTTCCTACTTTTTTACCCAATAAATATTCAATAGGTAAGAAGGTGTAAAAGTTAAATTGATTTTCAAACTTTGTCTGTAGGTACCTACATAGAAGAATCAACGACAACACCAAAATAATAGCTGCTATTATTTTGATATACCTAAAGTTATCTTCTTTCAGAACCAAGACAGCCTTTTTAGAAGTTATTATGACTATTGATAAGTTTATGTACGAAAATAATATGCACGCTGCAATAAAGTCACGAATCATGGCGTTTTACGAACTCCAATGGCAATACAATTCGGTAATCTGCAACTTTCATGTTTCTAGTTTCTTTCTTCAATCCGAAATTTTAATTTATTACATTTGTCTGTCTGTGACGCTTTCACAGCTAAACAATCTTCCTGATTTGGATGGAATTCGGAATGAAAATAGTATTGTCTATTCGGAATGAAAATAGTAATTTTCTTTCAAAAATCGGCTTATCCCACAAATCCCCTTCGAAGGGGATTCAACCCCAAAGGGGATAAAATGAATTCGACGTGGGCGAAGGCACGGGCGGAAGTTACCACGTTGAGATGAGGATTAAACAATTGTTTGATATGTCTACTCTGATTGCCTTAATTTAATTTTCCGTATAACACAAGCTTACACAACATCCACTGATCGTAGGTAAATAGGTACTTGAATATCATTCATCTACGCCAAATCTTTATATTTTAGGGCGTAGAATTAACTGATGAAAGTTGGCTCAAAAACACAGTGATACCATCGGAACTGCGGAAGAAAGTTCTGCACCAAGCGCGGTTTAAGACGCTGACATCAATCAAGTTTTTTCAAGTTAAAAATAAAGCGTACATCCATACGCTCACGGAATGTACGTATGGCTTTAATTTAATTGCTTTAATTATAATTATACTTTTTCATTGTAATAGTCGGAAAATAAGAAGAAGAGCCACCAGATGGTAAGTCGTCATCATAGCCCCTGGACGTCATCGGTACATCCATAGGCAGATGCATTCGTTCAGATGCGTTCGATGTCAGCTAAGAAAGTAGGCAGAAGAAAGATACTAATTATTGGTGTGCTGAAATGTGAGATCAAACCTTTTTCGTACAATTCATAATACCTACAAAGTATATTTATACAAAAAAGAGAAGGTAACTCAGAACCTAACAAGATTTCCAAGTAAGTCATGAGACCAACTAACTAAACATTACCTAATGCGGAAACATAAATAGCCCCGTGCTCGGTATTTTTGTCTGGAAGAAATCCTGGAATATTAATTGTTAGTATCTAATTATGTTTACAGTGGCCATCGATATAATTCTCCCACCCAGTGAAATAGTTTACTATGGAGGCACTGTAACACGCGAATTGTATATCATTGAAAGTGGCTATTGTTTGGTGACTTCTAAGGAGATGCGAGAGAACAAGCAAGAACGGGTTATAGGACCTGGGAATCATTTAGGTTTGATAGTAATGCTGTACGGTGTACCAGCTGTTAACACCGTCGTAACGCTGACACATTGTAAAGTTAGTTTAAAAGATTAATTTTACAATATTAATATTCTAATAATAGTATCAGATCAATTAAAAGAAATACCTTATTTTCAGCTAATAAGTATAGGGCATACGGCATACAACTCTGCTTTGAATCTATTTCCTGAAATGAGGGAACATGAAGGATTACTGACTCCAGAAGAACTACAGATAATAAGACAGACAGCAAAATCGCGAAATGCAGAATTTTACTTGAAGTATTATAACTTAATCGCAGGAAAAGCTCCGAAAGTGCGGATAAATAATATGTTGCACGCTTTTTGGAACGGTAAGCCTTAACGTCTCATGATTTGCATACCCATACTGCATCACATTAAGGCATTGCACCCCCACATCATGATTCTCATGACGAACATAACTATCGTATATTGGTTTCTTAAAACTAAAGAACAAAAATCTTAAATGTTTCTTGGACAATGGATCAATACAATTACTAACTTACTGGTCTCATGAATAAGACGCTGGCATCTCTTTAGCCAAAGTAGAGCCTTATCGTTTTATTTATTTTTTTAGATTCGTTTATAAATGTGTATGCATATTACAAGGAGAGAAAAAAGAATTACTTGCAGTCTTACACTCAATTCCGGACGCTCAACCATTTGGCAGCATATCTCTTAATACCAGTTGCAATTAAGCCCGACGGCGTATTCCTCAAGATTTGGGCCATGATTCGAGTTTGTACGGCTTACCTGCTTTGTTTAATAATACCTGTAAGTAAGATTTTATTAATTGAATTTAATTATAGCCTCAATAACGCCAATTAAAATATAAAACACTTTAAAGTTATTTATAAAAACTGGTTGCGTAGATAACGTACTTACCTACGTGATAGATTAAAAACCAAATTCTTGAGCAATATAATATGGCTTAAAAATATCAATTTATTAACGCAATAAAGTATTAAAGTGTAAATTACTAATTATATTAAAACATTTAAGTTTTCGTACGTTGAACGATGAACTTTTACTTAAGTCTGTAAGGATTGGTAGATTATATTCTTCGTTCCTATTTACTTATTAAAATTTGAGGCAAATGTTGGTTTATTTCTAGGTAACAGTCTCAATGGCTCCTGCATGTGGCATTTTCAACATTGTTATTGTTGTATTGGAAGCAATATGTTATATTGATCTCTATTTAATGTTTCATGTAGCTTACTATGGCCCTAAAAATCAACTTATATATCATCCATATTTAACGGCGAAAAATTATTTAACGGTAAGATTTTATTCTGCATAAGATCGTATTCATAATGACTTTAAAGACAAATCGGTTATTTTTTTGTACATTTTTTATATCTATCTTAGTCTCCAAGTTTACCAAAATCTAAAACACAAATCATCACTTTATACGATAACATCTTGATTACGGTAGTCCAAGGTTCGATCTTGACCCTTTGACAAGTTTTGATTGTCTATTTTCAGAAAGGATTTACCTTAGATTTACTAACCTGCTTCCCATGGTATGCAATATGGAAGTTGTTCGTGCCTAAACATGATGAATTTCACACAGAGGAGGATCATATTGTGAACAAACACGTGTACCATTGCGTTATTAGAATGGTAAACGTACTTCAAATTTACCGTCTGTACGCAGCATTTTGGACGGAATCTATCGGTGCTCTTCGACGGGTAAGCTTCTTGAATTTGCTTGATGATAGGGCTGAAGATTAGGTGGGTTGCTGCCTTTCTTTTGTTTGATTGAGGTTATGGCTGGAGGCTGGAAATCTCTAGTTGTTCTTTTTTCTTCTTTCGTTTTCCTTAGCCGACAACGCATCGTTGAATGCATTTGATGTTACTGGTTGGTCAAACTAGTAAAATTTGATATCGCAGCAAAAGCCCGCATGACAACAAACAGTCCTTGGAATACTATCGAGTAGAAAAAGAATCAAAGTCACCAACGTACCTAGACTATGTTTAAAATAACATTGAAGGGCTGGGCATAACATTACATATCTTTGAATTTTTTAATCTTGTCTTGTTTTTTAATGTTTGTGAGTTCTGTCTGTTAATAGCGCCTAAGATATTGATTATCCCGGAAAATGGAAGTATTTGTTGTTATTTTGTCTCTATACCTAGATATATGTAGATACTTACTGTAAAATGATTATGCAGTTATTCGGAAAAAAACTCTTATTAAGTATTTTTTAAAAGTATTGTCCATAAATACATAATTATATTATGTAAGATTTTTGCAAGTTGAAGTAAGCAAACATTCAGGCAAAACTTAAACTCGCTCGTAGTCCAATGGTCTGACCATCCGCAGTTTCATCACAATGAATCTTGTACATAATTATATAAGTAAGTATAGATAAAAATGGACTATTTATGAGCTCTAACAAATTGAACTCGATTCAATTACTTAAACACGCAGTCATCCGTGATTATGATCATGACGTGTACAAACCGTTGTTTGATATCCCAACAATTGAATATATCGCAGTGAACATAATTCAGCTGTGCTATGAACTATGAAGAAATGGTAGAGATAAAAATATACCAAAAGCCATGACATAATTGAGGGGCCAGAGGAAAAATATTGATACCATAAATTTTTGCAGAAATAATGACCTTAATCAATTCCACGCAATGTAGGTAGCTGTTATGAAATATACCTACCTCTTTATTTATCTCGTAAAATAAATAAAATTATACCTAATACTTATTAATCGCTTTAAGATCATGCAAGAAGAATATTTTTTTTAAATTGAGTGAATTCTAAATGTTAGAAGACATTTTAACGTGAAGAACACCTACCTAACGTTTATTTACCTACTAATCCGACTAGTTTCGAAAACTCGTTATTACTTAGAATACACCATTAGATACTTACACTAGGTATGACCGTGGAGATTGTGCATTATAAGTCCTATTCAAAACTGATGAAAACTAGGTAAGGGATTCTAAGTGACTAAGTGTTGCCAACCTACTAAAAATACAATTTTAACCTTGCAGGCTTACCTCATGAGTGTGGTGCAGTTTTTATTACTAACTTTATTTTTCTTAAATCTTTATACATCGATACTCATATCGATGTCCTGCACATACATAAAGGTTGACGGTTCAGCAAAGTACATGCAAAGATTTAAAATGTTGACAAGGAACACCCCTATGATGCAAGAATATTATAATCCTGATGGCAACATAATATGTAAAATGGGTAAAATATTTTATTTATTCAGATCATACTTTTGTAATAAAACTCAGTTTAGTGTTTATGTTTGCACTGTCTGTTTGCACGTCTACAAAAAGACAAAAACATCCAGAAAAATCACTTAATGCCTTAGATCTTAGTCCCACTCCCAACTATCACTAACAATATCTGTTGCAGTCATATACTTATGTAAATATCTAACCCTTTTACAACACCCTTTGCTAACCGAACCAATCCTACTGCCCCACTTGAGTCTTGTACTGGGTTGTTCACCTTCACAGTTGGGTATTATACGGGACAGTGGAAGCACAGTATAATGCACAGTTTCTAATCCATTAAAAAAAATCTACGTGTCCATCAAAACGTTCGAGAAAGACAATAATACCTAACCACCGAGGAGTTACAACCCACAACAAACACACACACTTCTTATTCTTCTTCTAAGCCATAGCCCATAATCTGTTAATATTTTATGTCGCCTATTCCAAAAATCTATAGGTAATACCTACCTAACAAAACAAGACTGTAGCGTATCAATGTCAGCACAGTTAAGATATTAGATAAAAGCTATTTTAGGTTCCTGGATAGACGAGACAAACATTCGCAGAGATGCCGACTTGGATCCAATCGAAGTGTACCTGCTGGCGTATTATTGGTCAGCGACCAGTTTCAGCGGAGCCGGGTTTGGTGATGTCACTGCTCAAGACACAACCCACATGATTCTCTCCATCTGCATCAACATACATGGCGTGCTGTTCTTCGGGTGGGCAGATATTATGGAGAATTAAATTAACTCTACCCAAAATTGGTAACAGCTCTTATAACATGTTTCCGAAATGAAACTCCTTGTCTGTAAAATTTATAACAAATGGGTTTGTTATTCACTTAAGAATTGAAAATCTTGTCCATATTCATGTGTTACATATGGTTAGGTACCTACATGAATAAAATGAATCATGCAGTCGTGAACGGAAAAATGTTTTTTTCCGCTTACATAATATTTTCTCATTAATATGAAATTGATAGATGGATTACTATGACAAGCAATACATTTTATTTAAAAAAATTAAGAAAATCGAATCACAATAATTTTCTTTGAATTTGTGAGTGGCGTAAACATAGAGACACCTACTTAATGTAGATTATCACAAACAACTAAGACGAGATGAAAACAAAAAAAAAACAAAAAATGATATGAATATATTTTATGGATAAATTACAACTCTTGAAACAATTAATTGATTTACTTGAAATAATTAATGCACTTATGAAAATCTGAATTGGCTTTTAGATACGTGTACGCTCGGATAGCATCACTGAAAGCAATGGCAGATCAGATGACCACGAAATTTCAGGAGAACATGAAACATTTGGACTTATTCCTCAACAGAGAGAAAGTACCGTTTCCGTTGAAGAAGTCAGTTATAGAATATTGGAAATATCAATGGAAACGGACTGGAGGTTGGTCGGTAAGTAAACATTTTTTTTGGTTTTAATCGCGGGATTATTTCTGACTGTTCTTAATACAGACCTACTTATTCAATGTCCATGCTCACACATGGTGCTTATTTTAGGTAGGTACCTACATTTCTTCTTAAATACCGAGACCAATTTCTTAATGTTCTTATAGGCAGAGATATGGTAATTGCTTATGACAATCATGACAAATTATCATTAGTGGTCACTTGAATAATTCTCCTTCGTACGATCCCCAGACAGCGTGATAGATCTAAAATTAAAATCATTGAAACATCTGTTGTGATAGAAAAAAGATGTGATACCCATTGACGTGAAACAATGTCTTTTCTTAAGTAGGTATATACTGTATTACTTACTTAACTATTGACTATTGATATTTTTTCTTCAGCATCAAAGAATCCTAGGAAAACTACATGCAAATCTAAACGAAGATGCAGTGTTGTACATGTATGAAAAAACATTACGAGAAATACCACTATTTGAAGATGTAGAATATTCATTCTTCAGAGCTTTTGCTAAGAAATTAAAGGAGCGGTATTATCAAAAAGGCCATGTTGTCATGAGATCAAATGAAGTTTTTGAAAATATGTATATAATTTACCGTGGTAAAGTAAGTAAACTTCTATTAAATTGCCCTATGTCAATGTATGTAAAAGGAGCTGAAGTAGACTGCTTTGTTGTGAGAATGGAATTCCTTCCATTAGTTTTTTATTTCTTTAATGTTATACTTCGATTGTACAATATTTGTCGTGATAATAACAGTAACTGCTTCGAGATTTGTTACCTACATCGTAGGTATTTCTTAAATAAAATACTTAGGTACCTTCTTAATAACATTAATTTAAATGACGACCCTGTAACCTTGTTGGTAGCGACCCTGCCTGCGACGCGAGGGGTCCCGGGTTCGATTCCCGGCCGGGGCAGATATTTATGTGGTAGATAAATATTTGTACTTGAATCATGGGTGTAATTGTGATGTGTTAAGTATATGTGTAGTCCATGCCACCCGCGACTCAGGTGCCTAGTAACCTACAGCAGGGGTATGAGCGTGTTAGCGTTTATTAAAAAAATAATAATAAATAACAAAGTTTTATGTGCCGGTTACCATTAAAACGAATTTCATATCGAACGCGAACGGTGTATAGTAACTAAGTAGTTATTGTAGCTTTATTATAGTTCCCAGAATAAGTTATATACCATCATTAGTACAATAGTTCTTTGAACAAAGCTTAATACTACTGTTTGAGCCGAAAATCCTTTACCAGCCAACACCGAAATTAGTACCCGCACATGAAAGGGATTGTAGCAAAAACCCACCCATTCATCCCGCTGTGTTCAATTCGTTGCCATAAAAATATTTGCTTCACTTTTAGGTCTTATTTCAGTCGTTCTGTTATCTGTTTGTAGTCATAAAAGTTGTTTATGCTTATCTGTATTTGACAAAACCTTTTTTTTGGTTTAATTACCTTTCTATAATCATACTAGTAAGCCCTTCCTTCGTTTCCGGCACATTTTGACGGCATAAAAATTAATACGACTTTATTGTTTACTATTATGAAAATCGCACCAAATTCGTTTTATCCGTTATTAACGTCAATTAACACCACTCAAACACACTAAAATATATACAAATCATTTAACATATATAAATCGGTATTTTTTTTATAATACTTATATGTATTTGAATGAAAAAACTACAGTACCCAGAAACATAGTTGAAACCAATTATTTTAGCAAAATACCTCAGCCCAAAACTTCACATATCCAAAATAACATAAAACAGGCCGTTAATAAAACCCGCAAGAGTAGAAACCGAAAAAAAATCTACACTTTTTTTTAATCTCACACCCAGTTACCGCTCCCCTGTTATTTGTTAAAAGCCGCGGCCGAAAATAAAATAAACCAGAAAACCTAACGCGGTTACACGTTTTTTACACGTATTACGGTTTTCTCCCATAGACAGTTTGTGTAGTGAAAACTTAATAAAGAATTTCTATTTCGGCGTCCAAAAGGATTTTTTTTACTAACTTTTCAAACGCGCGTCTGTTTATGTCGCGCATTGAATTGAATACTGTACGACGAATAAAATTATTCTCCGAACGGACAGACATATCACATGTAACTATAGTAAGTTATCATCATTTTAAGTTGAATCGCGGATTGTATCCATACTAATATTATAAATGCGAAAGTCTGTCTGTCTGTCTGTGACGTTTTCATGGCTAAACCACCGGTCCGATTTGGATGAAATTCGGAATGAAAATAGTT
>DWJQ01000431.1:0-14502 GCA_018248915.1 Hesperia meskei straton | reverse complement strand
ATTGTGTTCCGGATAGGAAGGTGTGGAGCCGGTTACACTTTTTTAGAGGCGACCGTCTCAGTCCTCAGGGGTAGCAACGCATCTGTGACCGAATTGGAACGAGACTCATTGAGTCTAGTTCTTGGTCGGTCATGGGCGGCAGCGGAAGGTGGTGCTGCATGCTCGTTTGCTATCTTGATTCCATAAAAAAAAATTTCAATGCCTTATGTAAATTTTGCTTACAAGCTAAATTTAACTGTGAGCAAACGAAATACCTTTGTATTTAGCGCGGAGTGGTAATTCCATTTTCTTGGCGACCCAAGTATTAAATAGAATCCACAATAAATAAGCATTGTTTCGGATGCGATAAGGAACAATTTTACCGAGGCAAGGGCGGGTTTCTAGCGTTAAATGATATAATCAAAGGAGGAATCAGGCTTAAAATGACGCCATTCGAAGGAATATCAGAATCTGAAGTGGCTTAACGTTGTAATCTCGGCAGGATACCGGGAGCGTACACTCTTTATTTGCTAATTTAACGCCTGAAATTACATCTGTTACTTCTATTACCTTATCTTAGAATTCAATTACGCTGAACTAATTGTTTCTTCAGGACCCCATCAGATGCGGAATGTTATGTTATTCTGCTATGTCTTCTCGATGATACACAGGAATGATGAAGATAACATAGGATTAAATGATGAAGATGACAAAGCACGGTGGCAGAATTTATGTAGGTACATGATGCAAAATTTTAAAATTATATGAAGTTCTTAGTTTCCTTTTTTAACATGCTTCTTATGTTAATAGTCGAAAAATGAGCCATCTGCCAGTAAGTAGTTACCTTTACCTACGGACATTAGTAACGCTAAAGGCGTCATCGAAGGGTTGTAGGCCCAGAAAGAAAGCAGAGGAAAGATAGAAAATAGTAAATCCTGTCGTCTCATGCAGTACCCTGGTCTGCCGGGTATTCTAGGCCGTTCCAAAAACGTAAAAGCAATTTGTATTATTTCAAGTATTTATATACTTATTTACCGACAAAGCGTGCAATAATAATTATTACGTCGGATTATTATTGTCTGATTGATTTTAGATAAATTTAATGAAACACATTAAGAAAATCTAGTATTAGTTTACAAAAAACCGAAGAAAGTAAAAAAGACTTCATAGCCGATTCTAGAAAGACATTGAGTCAGGCCAAAACTGTGACTGAATCGTCTGCATTAACATATAGCAACCTTACCGTTTGCCACCCGTAGTTGAGGTTGACTTGAGACTGATGATTTCATTTAGTCAGCGGGTATCCATTGGAGAAAGGTTATATGTCTAGACCCAAGTAACACTAATTACGTTCTACAGAAGTTAGCATTAAGCCGTCAAATGTTGACAGGCAAATTGGATATACCTAATATAAATCATTCCTAAAGGTCGCTGTTTACAGCCCTCTTGTTGTAACGACAAGTCTTTAAAACTTTATGAATATACAGTATTAGAATTGTACGCTATTACAAAATACATGAATCTGAGAAATATCTCCTGTGGTATGAAAAAAATAAGTATATTTGATAGTAGGTAATAGTTGAAATTTGAAGATCATGTTAAACGTAATGATATTGTCTTATGAATTGTGATTATCAATTAAATTAAAACTATCTTGATCTTTGATCACTTGCGAGAATCGAGATATCGCTTTATAATTAATAAAAACAATATTACGAGTAAACAATCGTTTAAAATAGTGAAGAATAAGATTTAATATCAAGTTAAATCAATAAATATTTCGTCATTAAAGGTAAGTTTCGATGAACTCACCTGTTTTGGCATTGTTGTTGTTGGTGGTGCTGGTAGACTGACTGAAGAGGGAAGCGCCGGTGAGCCGGGCGCGACGCAAGATCCACCACATATTGCAATCAGTTACAATTCAATTGGGAACAATTACAAATTCAACGCACTTAGGAACAAACACAATCGAACGCTGATTCTATTTATCTCGAAAAAATTTAAAATTCGAACAAATTCGTGTTTTTAAAAGTGATACCCAATTGAATTGGGTGCAATCAGTGTTATTTGACTTTGTTACAATTAAGTTAGGTTAAGTAGAGTTTTGGCGCGTGTTCGGAGGCTTTTAGCGAGGGTTGGTATGTCCCCCTGCTACAATGGCCGGCGCGGGACTGAAAGCTTCGCCGCCACACATGCGCATTGATCCCAAATAATCCTAACAGGTGAAGATAAGTAAGGATGGACGATTAATCAAACATGTACGGTTAACAAGATCACCTGTTGAAATTTTCGTTACGAATATGTTTTAAGATATATTGATAAACTGACTGAAATTTAGATGTGTATGATGTTTTTTTTTACTTTAGTTTTAAATGGCCATTGAATAAATTATACCCGCAATCTTGTCATTAAAATCGTGATAGATAACGATCTCTTTTTAACTCTACCTAATACTGCTTATAATTGAGAACCAATTGAAATAATAGATAAATGATACATTAAGACGTCTGTGTCGTTTTTTACAATAATTAAAAACGCGGCATTACTTACGCCCTGTACGGGCTACAGCACGTACATTTGCTGTTTCAGCGATTTACTTGTAGCGTTTACGCTACAATTAACAACTTGAGCCAGTGCGCCCATCGAGCCTGGCATAAGCGGTCACGCGTATCAATATTATACTATCATTTCCTATCATTTATCATTTTAGTATAGTCTGTATATCAATAAATCATATTCTATCAACGCACGCGCACAGACTATCATTCCATCTCCTACTATCACTATCAACCAATGTAAGGGTCCCGCCAGCAACCCCCACATTTTTTGGTCCTTCGAGTGACTCGCGTGTGTGAGCATTGAGTGTGTATCGCGCGTGAGTGAGCAACCAGCAAGCAGCCGGAGCTATCATTGGACGATTTCACCAGCATTGGGAGTCGGTGAGCAACAACGCTCATCATTCGGCAAGCAGTTGAGCAGATCTGATCAAGTAAGATCTTTCCTTTTTTACTATCAATATGTCAAACATGGAAGATATTTTGGCCAATCAACAACAACTTTTTACTGCTATAGAGCAGATTTATATCAATTTTAAAAAGGATGGTGCCGACCGTAAGACGGCGGATTATATCAAGCGACGATTGGACACCCTTGATAAATATTGGCAAGAATTTCAGTCCAATCATAGTTTGTTGTGTGGAATGGAATATGCAATGTCCCATTCATATTTTAAAAACAATCAATTTGAAACGGCTAAAGAGACGTACGAGAATATTCGATTTAAAATTGCTAACTATCAGGTTAGGGACGACCGGCCCGCTACCCCGGTATTGAAACCTGCTACACCGTTGGGTGTGCCCGGACCGTCTCGTCAACCATCGCCACAAGTTGCATTGTCTCAGTCCCAAGGGACTAACAGTAAGACGGATGAGATGTTACGTAAACAGAACAGTAATTTTAAGGCTTTCGAACACACAGTATCAAATATCAATTTAGAATCGGTATCAGAAAAATGGGAATTTGAACATTTATTACGTGCTCTACAATCGCGTTGGTCTATAATCGATAATATGCATTGGGAGTTAGATAGTGAGCTTGGGGGTAGGAACCCAGATTATGATTTATCATTCTTTACGTATGAAAGAAAGTACAATGAAATTATCAAATCTATCAATCGTAAAATGTGGTCTGTGTCACATCGGGAGCAGTCGACTCCTCACGTAGAGATACCTACATTTGGCGGGAGCTATCATCAGTGGAGTTCTTTCAAAGATTTATTCACTGAAACTATACACGGAAACCCAACACTATCAAATGCGCAGAAAATGCAATTCCTTAAAACCAAGGTTAGAGGTGAAGCGGAAAGACTTATCCAACATCTTCCAATAACATCAGATAACTATCCGATCTGTTGGGACATACTAAACAACAGATACAATAACAAACGTTTAATTTTCCGCTCTCATATTGACATCTTACTCAGTATTCCTGCAATGCAACATACGTCATTAAATCATATAAAACGTATTCACGATACTACCTTGGAAACATTAAATGCTATCAAAAATTTAGGTGCTAACGTGGATGCGTGGGATCCGTTACTTGTGCACCTCCTTTCGCAAAAACTTGACGCGGACACTCATAACGAATACATTTCGATTGTTAAAGAGCCCCGCGAATTACCCATTTTGCAAGAATTTTTGTCATTCTTAGAAGGCAAATTTACAAGTCTAGAATCGTCTCGCAAGAAACCTGAATCATTCATCAAAAGCGTGCATAGCAACAACAATAATAATTATTCTTCGCAACAATTCAACAATAAGTATCATCGTAATATGAATAAACAAGCCTTTCCGACGCACGGTAGGTTTATTTCGCAACAATCAAACGCTAAAAACAACAGTTCATGGAAATTTTATAAATGCGGACTTTGTAAAACTAATGAACATTGCCTTTATTACTGCCGACAGTTTTTAAATATGACTCCTTACTTAAAACGCAAGACTGTATCGAAGTTGAATGTTTGCGAAAACTGCCTTTATTCTCATAACGGTAAGCCATGTATTTCCGATAAAAGATGTAACGAGTGCAACGAGGCGCATAATACTATTTTACATCAATCGTTTCAACAAAACTCATCAAAGGTAGCAACAGGCGGTGGAAGCATCTCGAAACCGGACACCTCGGGACAAGTACGAAGCAACTCACACGTATCGGTACAATCCGATATGCCTGAAATTCTTTTGGCTACAGCCATGCTTAGAGTGCAAAAATATGATGGGAGTTTTATCACCATGCGTGCCCTGATAGATCAGGGATCCCAAGCGTCTCTTATCAGCGAACATGCGGCTCAGTTACTCGGCCAACCTCGACTTCGATGTCGAGGTGTGATATCTGGAGTGGGTGCCAAGGAGAGTAACTGTAAGGGTGCCATGACTATCAAATGCAAAGCTATCAATAATGACTTTGAATTCGAACCTGAAGTTTACATAATGAAAAGCCTTATCAAAAAATTACCTAACTTTAGTTTTTCAAAACCGTCCTGGACGTATTTAAATAACATAACATTAGCAGATCCCGAATTTAACATTAGTCGCTCGGTTGACCTTCTGTTGGGAGCAGACGTTTATTCATTGATTTTATTGGAAGGGATTTGTAGGATGGGTGATAACGTACCGATAGCACAGAATACCCGTTTAGGATGGATTTTAACCGGTAACGTCAAGACTTTGCAATGTAACGTGATCATTAATGACTTAAAGGAGATCCAAAAATTTTGGGAGATGGAGGATATCAATGAAGAGTCTTCGCTATCGTTAGATGATCAGCAATGTATTGATTATTATAAGTCTACTACTATTAGACGCGAAGACGGACGGTATGAGGTGCGGTTGCCTCTGATCCCAGACTTTTCTGATAAATTAGGAGAATCTAAATCTAAGGCTATCGCGCAATTTCGGTCATTAGAGCATAAATTTAAAAATAATGAAAACATTCAACAACAATATAAATCATTTATCAACGAATACCGCGCGCTCGGACACATGATTCCGGCAACCGGCAACCCGAAGCCCGATCGTCAGCATTGTGTACTAACTCATCATTGTGTGCGTGCAGACAACACTATCATGAATTCCAAATTTAGAGTGGTTTTTAATGCTTCGTGTAAAACATCATCGGGAAATAGCTTGAATGACGTCATGAGATGTGGTCCTAATCTTCAACAGGACCTACAGTCTCTTATCATTAGGTGGAGACAGTATCAGTTCGCTTTTACTGCGGACATTGAAAAAATGTTCAGGCAGATTTGGATCCACCCTGATGATCAACAGCTGTTAAAAATAGTATGGAGGGATAACCCCTCTGAGCCTATCAAAGACTATCAACTCACCACGGTCACATACGGAACGAAAGCAGCTCCGTTCCTAGCGATGATGACCCTCAAGCAACTTGCGTGTGATGAGCAATATAACTATCAAAACAGTCAGGCTATTGATGTACTAAACAATTGTTTTTATATGGATGACCTTGTACATGGGTGTCACGACATAGAATCGGCGTGTAAATTACAACAAGATCTTATCAGTTTATTACAATCAGCAGGCTTTCATTTAAGGAAATGGCGATCAAACAGCGGTGAATTGGTCAAAGTGGAAGAATCAATTTTACCCAAGGGAGATAATTTTAATTTCAAACTATCAGAACAAACAAAAACACTTGGATTACGATGGAATCCACAACGTGATGTTTTCTTGTTTCAATCAGATTTTGAACCGACGGGTATATCAGCGAAAGTCACAAAGAGAAGTCTACTATCAGAAATATCAAAACTTTTTGACCCGCTCGGTTGGCTATCACCACTATCAACGAAGTTAAAGATAATTTTTCAACAAGTATGGAGTGCAGATAATATCAAATGGGATGATCCTATTCCCAATGATATATATGTGGAGTGGAAGAAGGTCAGAGAAGATATACACAACATTAACAACATTGAAGTACCTAGATGGTTACAGTCTCACGAGTGCGACACTATAGAGTTACATGGGTTCAGTGACTCCTCATTGAAAGCATACGCGTGTGTCATCTACTGCCGTGTCAATAAGGGCAATAAATCATCTGTAGTGCTGCTGGCCAGCAAGGCAAGGCTCGTACCAACCAGCAAGACAGTCTCATTGCCACGTTTAGAGCTCAGCGGAGTCCTGCTCCTCTCCAGGCTTATGAGTAAAGTCCAACAGTGCCTTAGAGGACACAATATCAAAATATACGGTTGGACGGACTCTATGGTGGTGCTTGGTTGGCTCAACGGAGAACCAACGAGGTGGAAAACGTTCGTGGCGAATAGGGTTCGTGCGACATCTGTAAACATGCCGTCTGACTGCTGGAGATATATCAAGTCTGAAGAAAACCCAGCAGATTGTGCTAGTCGAGGTCTGACCGCATCGCAACTCAAAGAACATACGTTGTGGTGGCGGGGCCCGACGTGGCTATCAACATTTAATGAGCAAGAAAATAAAATCAAATATACAACTAATGAAGAATTAAAAATAAATAAAACAATATTAGTGACACAACATCAACCTAACTCTATCATTCAGGAAATATTATCAAAATATAGCACATTTAACAAAGCGGTAAGAGTATTAGCACGGATTCGGAGATTTATCACTATCAGGAGAGGAAAAGTCGAAAAATATCTATCAGTTCAAGAGATGAAGGAGGCTAGATTAATAATTATAAAAAATGTACAACAAATTTCATATGAAAAGGAACTGTCTGATTTGAAGAAAGGAAATAAAGTACATAGAAAAAGCAACATTTGTGAATTAAATCCGTATATAGATCAAGATGAGATATTAAGAGTCGGTGGGAGGCTGCGCCACGCCAATCTAGATCCTGACATGAAAAATCCTATCATTATTCCTTCTAACACTCGCCTTTCAGAACTTCTCATAGACCAAGCACATGAAATGACATATCATGGTGGTGCCCGGCTAACATCAGCCTACTTGAGACAAAAATATTGGATCGTTGGCGGCAACAGAGCTACGAAGAAAAGATTACGCCAGTGTATCAAGTGTAAGAAGCAGGAACCAACTAAACACTATCAAATAATGGGTGACCTTCCAGCAGCTAGATCCAACCCTTCGCGACCCTTTCATCATGTCGCAGTAGACTATACGGGTCACGTGTTTATCAAGGCCAACTCAGGCCGCGGTATCAAAACCACGAAAGGCTACATTGCGGTTTTCACGTGTATGGCAACAAAAGCCATACACTTGGAGTTGGTTTCTGACCTGACGAGTACTGCATTCTTGGCCGCATTACGAAGAATGTCAGCTCGCCGTGGGAAACCTTATCACATTTACAGTGATAATGGTACAAATTTCATCGGAGCCAATAAGATCTTACAGCAGGAGTACGAGGAGCTTCTCAAGGCATTTGATAATCAGTTTCAGGCGGAAGTGGCCGACATGGGTATAAATTGGCACTTCAATGCACCATCGTGGCCATCAGCTAATGGTCTTTGTGAAGGAGCGGTGAAAAGCCTCAAGTATCACCTTAAGAGGGTCGTCGGTGATCAGAAACTCACGTACGAGGAGTTCAGCACGCTTCTAGCACAGTTGGAAGCTTGCTTAAATTCGAGACCACTATGTCCATTGACGGAGGACGTCGATGATTTAAATTATTTAACCCCGTCTCATTTTCTATCAAGTGGTCCGATACTATCAATATACGAGACCGAACGAGATCTTAGAACTAGGTGGCATTTAACACAAAAAATATTCCAAGACATTTGGAAAAAGTGGCAGCAAGAGTATTTAACAAACCTATCAACCCGCAGCAAGTGGCGACAACCACAAGAGAATATCAAGTTAAATGACGTTGTACTCATAAATGATGGCAATCTCCCCGCAGGCAAGTGGGCCCTCGGTCGAGTAGTCGAATTACATCCTGGCAGTGATGGTTATGTACGTGTAGTAACGCTAAAAACAAAAAATGGTTACATCAAAAGACCTATTATTAAACTATCAATACTCCCTATTAATCAAGAACAAACACAAAATCAAGAATTAAAGCAAGAAGAAACGAAGCAGAGATCAAAACATAAAAATAGAAAATACAATTTCGCGACAGTAGCAACATCTATATTATTATTTTTTATGACACTTATAACTAATACTTACGGACTATACACTATCAATAAACTACAAAATAATACTAGCGTATATTTCGACAAGATTGTAAACATGCATTTGATAGCCGACGATTGGAAACTAATTGTCTATTACGATCTTAATCCTTATTGGGAAGGCACCATGGCGTCTACGAAGTACATAGAATACCTGGAAACCATCTGTTCGAAGATAAGAGAGCATTCACACTGCGATGGAGTCATGTATCAATTAAATCACGAACAGTCGGAACTACAAGAATATAATATCGTGTTGCAAGATAAACAGCGCGACTTGCGCACGCGCAAGCGCCGGGGTCTCATCAACGGGGTAGGTAGTATCGCTAATACATTGTTCGGGATACTAGACAATAACTTCGCAGAAAAGTATGAGAGAGATATCGAATTGATCAGACAAAATCAAAACCATCTTGAACAGTTGTGGAAAAATCAAACTTCAGTCGTGGAAGCGGAATTTAATGTTATCAAGAGAGTAGAATCTATCATGGAAAAACATCATAAGACAGCCAACAGGAAGATGCTTGAACTAGAACAATCGGTGAATAAATTGAAATTGAACTCTTTGAATAACTCATATATCAACGAGTTTGTCTTAACCGCAATAATTGCGAATAATATATTTAACAACTTAAAAAATATCCAAACATACCTTATTGATACTATTACAGACGTATTCCACGGAAAGTACGATATTCATCTATTAACCCCCGAGCAACTCCAGCACGAGTTGAGTATAATATCTACTCAAATACCCAAAGACCTATCACTACCTACCGATCACGCGAATTACTCCAAATTGTACAAATTACTTAACATAAAAGCACGTTTGTCAGAATCATTTCTTATTTTTGAAGTTCGAATCCCGTTAATAGCACGAGATGCTTACGACGTTCTCAAAGTTATTCCCATACCTAGACAGTCAGGGAGTAACATGATAAGTATCGTACCTATTAGCGACTATCTAGCTATGAATTTAAATAAAGATTCATTCCTATCACTATCATTTACCGATTTACGCGACTGCATAGAACGCGACTTAGATATTGTTTTGTGTCGATTTAAAAAGCCTATCTATCACATGATCAATGACAAGAGTCTTTGTGAGAAGGAAGAACACTCTGGAAGCTGCAAAACTATCATAAATCACTGCAAAAATATTTTTATCGCAACAAACACACTGAATAATTACTTTTATTTCTGTTGTGACAATTGTTTCTTTAAGTTATTATGCGAGGATCAAGTTACCTCCATACAATTGAGTTACGCCGGACTCCTTACGCTAGGTCAGGACTGCATTATCAAATCACCTGATTTCCATTTTCACACCTATAAGCAAGACGCATCTCAGGTGAACACAAAACCTGACATTGCTGTACCGAAAATTGCTCCAATTAATCATCTAATCAATCTCTCACTGCCGGAGACGCATGCCAATACAAGCTTGGAAACTATCAATCAGCAACAACTGCTTGCCATACGAGAGCAACTGGATATCATGAAGCAGACGGAGCCGTTGGCGGAAGGTGTATCCTATCACGATATTCATCATTACACCGTTCTTTACCTGGTGGTCATAGCGGCAGGAGTGTTCAGTGGAGTCTACGCATGGCGGCGCCTGCGTTCGTCGAGTCGGGCAGGGCGCGATCGCGTGCAAATTAAGTGTAGTGATGTGCAGTGTCGTAGTGAAGTGCAATGTGAAGATATAGAGTTACAAACAATTGCAGTGCAGTGTAATAGTGGAGACATTTCACGCGAATTAAATGACAAATTCACGAACACGCGTAGACACAGGCAAAACCGTGGCACCTCACCAGTGCTTCAATCGGTGTTTACTATCACGGACACGGGACTTTAACTCTATCAGTGTTTCATTTTATTATTTTTGTATCTTCCCTTGTAACTAGTTTTAAGCAAAATTGTCTATCACCTTGTTATTAGTCTTAAACTCATCTCATCATCCTCTAACGTGCTATCTTTCGGCCCGCGAGCATGTACGGGCTACAGCACGTACATTTGCTGTTTCAGCGATTTACTTGTAGCGTTTACGCTACAATTAACAACTTGAGCCAGTGCGCCCATCGAGCCTGGCATAAGCGGTCACGCGTATCAATATTATACTATCATTTCCTATCATTTATCATTTTAGTATAGTCTGTATATCAATAAATCATATTCTATCAACGCACGCGCACAGACTATCATTCCATCTCCTACTATCACTATCAACCAATGTAAGGGTCCCGCCAGAACCCCCACACATGTTATTTATATCGAACATCTTATAACATTTTATGTTTACTTCATCAAATCAATATTTTCACGGAAATCACTTTGTTTATGTGTTTGAATCTGAAGGAAAATCTTCCAATCAAAATTACACACCTTCCTTTATAAATTACAAAATTATATACATGCCTAGGATTTATTTTACAAACATCTTAGTAAGGACGAACACAATTAGCGCGTTGCATTTAATATACGATGCAAATATAAACTGACCCCACCTTGGGTCAAATGACCCCATTTGAGTCCAACGCCGTTTGTTTAGTTACATTGATACATTATATTGTAAATCAGGGTTAACCGCAGATAACTTGATACTAATAAAGCAATAAATGTAATGATAATTCATTTTATTAGTATAATAAATTTATACTACTGGGTTTAACGGTAAATAAACGATAAAACACTCATACCCCGGCATTAGGATATCCCGATGACCCGAGAACAAATATTTATCTATCACATAAATATCTTCCCAGGATGGGAATCGAACCTGAAGTCCTCTTTGCAGGCGGGATCCCTAGTAACTAGGCTACAGGACCGCGGTGGTAGACAAGTTGCCAGACACGAAAGAAGCGCAACAATAATCTAAAATTGATTTGTTAATTATAATATAATTCTAATATCGTGCACAGTACCATAGTGAAAAGTCTGCGCTAATTTGCCAACCAAAATTGCCTTAATTCATTTCAGCAATAAAAATACATGTTATTCCAGCCATATTTATTACGGAACAAAAACCAGTGACATCAGCCGTCAGTAATAAAAATAATAATAAAATACCAAAAAGGTTACATATAGTAAACCCAATTTAAGACTGAAACATTTGGCATTCATTAGACCAATCATTGCACACTAGTAACTGACAGATGAATGACCGCAACGTACTTATGAATGACTTTTCGTTAGTTCCTATTTTTGCCATTTCAGAGATAAGTTAGGCGCACTGTACACGCGACAATGCCAACGTCGCCTGTCATCGGAGACTGTCACATATGTAGGACGCAAGTCGGGATACCGTTGATTTGATCGCGATCGTCGCATTCGCAACGTCGTGTCGCGTCGTTTTCGTCTCTCACGTAGGACATAGGACACCGCCTTACAGTTTGCCTTACCTGTAAGGCGCTGTCTTTATCACTCGCCACCAAAAGATCCTTGTACGACAATATAGGCTGCTTACTTGTTTAAGTTACGTAGTTTTTTTCTATGTTAATAATTGACAATCAGGCCACTTGAACATAAGTCGCTGTGTCTATGGATATCAGTAATTCCTATCGAAGGTGATAGTTTTCGTCGTTTTCGACCAACATAGAAAGAAGATAAGAGGAAATTGCGGTAATGATAATTCTAATAATGCCTTATGGTGTTGGTTTCATTAAATACTGCTGTGTGAGAGGGAGGGAGGTGTTTTTTTCATGAATGTCTACACCGGGTTTTTGTAAAGTATCATAAAATATTTCATTATGTTATTAACCATCAATATTCTAATCCCTTTGATACCCTTGATTATGTCTCACTATTTGATTAAAGTTCAAAAAAGTATTTACAACTTTGTACGTGGTCTGCGTGATTAAGTTTGAACCGATCGTCGAGAACATTCGGCCTTCCAATTTAGACCGTACTAAGCCAGATAGGTTACCGATAGTCGATAAATCTTGGTTGTAATAGAACATTACGTTTAGTTGAAAGCTGAAATGTTACATCACATAGTTCGATTTTTAGGACAAGAAATGAGAGAATGAGATATTAGAGTAGAGATATATTTAGAAGAAGAGACAAAAAATGCTTCTTAATCACAATATTTAATAATTTAAATGACAAATGGATTTCGCGGGCAATTATTTTTTGACCGACTTTGAAAATTGGAGGAAGTTCTCAGTTCGTTCGTTCGTGAAAAATATTTATAAAATAAAATCCCGAAACTGGGATAAACATTCCTGAAATTTGAATTAGCTACTAACCACCATCAATTCCCACACCAACACCCATGCTCAATACTGTAGCTAAAACTTTAGTCTATGAGGTAATTTTATTAATTAGACATGTTATCACAGCTGTCTTAAGGCTGATTTACATTGATACAGTAGCTGGCGCCAACTTCACTTGATTCCAGCGCCGGATCAGCACTGTATCAGTGTAAACATGTTACAATCCAGTGCAGCATCCAGTATCCAGCCCTTGATCGAAATAGATCGGCCGCCTATTTTTCGATCCAGTGACCGCGCCCTTCACAGCGCGAAGCCCATGCCGTTGGCAATGGATCCGTATAAACACTACACACCGGAGATAACGATCCAGTGCCAGTGCAGAGCCGGAATCCAGTGATGCTGGCGCCAGCTACTGTATCAATGTAAATCAACCCTTAGTCAGACAAATAGGTACATGTGACCTTGAATGTGAACGGTAACCCCCTGTCAATGTCAAGGTTACATTTATCTCGCAGTATATCCATCCATCGATCCAAATCCTGGCAAGATTGATGGTCAGTCGATGTTCGTAATAAATTAGGCCTAGGGCAACCTTCGTTAAAAACTCACCGAAAAACCTTAATTAGTTGCGTAATCTTTTAATTTCTTGTTAATATGGGTTATGTTCTTTGACTTTTGAAAGAATTTCTTATTTTTCATGAGTTTTTATGCTTATATAAACAGATAGATTGTAAATCACTATTAACTGATTTCAAAAAAGGAGGAGGTTTTCATTTCGACTGTAGTTTTTATGCGTGATCCAATTTTGATAGTTGTTTTTTATTCGAAAAGCAGTGCTTGTCATCTAAGTAGTACTTACCATATTTTGAGCGACATCTGACAGATGTTTTTTGAGTCATCTCTATTTATTGATTTTGAAGTCAATTATTGTTTTTTGTGAGTAGTTTTGTTCATTTTTTTCTACTTATAATAACTTAAAGGTAAGAAAATTTCGTTATCTTTGAAAGGTTATTTTATTTATTCTTTAATCAATATCTATTTCAATTTTAAAACGCGCACAAATTTGGGAGCATGGCGCAGTAAATAAAATCAAGACGTCCGTATGTAAATGATAATACATATTACTTACAAGGAATAATTAATTAAAAGATTCAGACAGACGAATCTCACAGCTCTAGAGACACACGGCCACAGAGATAGATAGAAAAATTAGTGAAATAAAATTCATGGAATCTTTAATTGAATCACATCTTACAATCCGCAAATCCCTATGTATGATTTGATATTACGATATATTATACATTGCTACTTAGTTGATAAAAAAGTGTAATCGGTTTTACATTCATTTTATCAGGAAAGTGTTTATCGTTAATTCAAGTATGACCTCACTTTTTTCTGCAATATCTAACTTGATTGATACCTATAGTGCCTCCAGAAATAAAAATTTACGTGATCTACTAAAATAGGGTGCCTCTTGTTTGGTATAACAACTTTTCGTCGAAAATCGCTTCGACTAATTTTTGTTGGAATAAAGTCATTGCACATAATTATTCATTTGATCGAATATTTGATTGCCATAATTTTATTTCTTATCATCATTTGTTTCGAATAATATCT
>DWJQ01000430.1:0-14506 GCA_018248915.1 Hesperia meskei straton | reverse complement strand
GAAAAGGGGCGGCAAAATTCTCACCACGCGCCCACTGACGTTTCGCAAAATGGCGCGCCCACTCTAGGGTTAATAACATCCTCAACTAACAAGACTGACAGTCCTAGGATCTCAATAATTACCAATGACGGAAGTAAAAAGGTGATGCTGCATGCTGGATTACTATCTTAATTAAAAAAAATAGTTTTTCTGGTTAGAGATATTCCGAAAATGACCAATATTGGAAAAAGAATGCATCGCCCATAAACGTTTTACGGAAACTCATTCCCCGTTGCACATTTTTAAGAACATGTTACATCACTTCAAAAATTGCATAAGAGCAATGAATAGCTCCACCTTCAAACCACAAACATTGCAAAACTAAACCGAAAAGAATAGGCAGGCTGGTCGCAAAATAACAATCTCGATTAGAAATTTAGGAGCGTTCGGGCCTTCGCTTACGGTCCGTTTTCAAAGTTACTACGATTTGAGCATTATTATTTTATCGCTGTTTAGCTACACACAAGGCAGAATTAAATTTTGTTCGGAGAAAAATCGAACAAAAACACTCAAGGTTACAGATGCACGTCCTCGGGCCCCGAAACGTTTAGAAAAAATAAACAAGAAAGTCCACTCCGAAATGACCTGCGTTTTTGTCCCCGATTTGTTTTCGTTTTTGTTACGTTTGAGTTCATTTGGAAGTAGCCATGTCTGTTGCTTACTGAATTAACTTAAATTACCTTCGCTTTTTGTGTTCAAGATCACTTGGTGCTCCTTTTATCTTTGAAACTTCGCAGGCAGTCGGTGTAAATTGAAAAGCCCTCGAGTTTAATTAGTAGGAGGTGTAATTTACTAAAAAACTATGAGCATTTTTTGTCAACAAACAAATTACATTATACAGGACTACAATTCATGTACTTACAAAGGGGGTGACTAACAAAAAGAAAAAATAAAGATTCACGCGATAGTTTATTTAACAAGTCAGCAGGAACAATAATAGTAGTACAGGAATCAGTTACACTTAGGTAAATAAAGTTATAGAAAGGTATTGTAATACAATACGAAACAGCTGCTTGTCAGTTGTGTCAGCCTTATTTATTTACCATGATGCCAAGCATTGAAATTCATCAGAGGTCGTAGCTGGTGTAAAAATATTTGAGTGTCCAATAAGTTATGAAAAAGGCGTGCGTAAGAGGCGCGGCATGGGTCTCTCACATGGTCTCACCTCGTGAAGGGTGGCTTATCCAACAAGGCAGTCGTAATAGAGCCGTAGACGAGAGCGGACGATTAATGATTCATGACCCCTCGTAGCGCAGTGTCATCAATATTATTCTGTTTGTATCCCGCGCGTTGGGCCCACCCTCACCCGCGCCCCGTTCATACATAAATAAACGCGACACGTCGTCTTCTCTGATTACATCGCACCGATGTAGTGAGAAATAGTGTAGTCGGATGTTGAGCCCGTCTTTTGTTCAATATATTCTCCAGAGACATCGAATGAATAGTTAACACAGTGTGCTCAGCGCGCATGTTTACGGTTTCGGATTTCTCTTAAAGATCGTAGATAAGGAAGCCGATGGAATTTATTTGTCTGCTGGTAATAAGCTGATGTTACAATCGGCTTCGGCGTGAAGTTATAACAAGTCGATTGGCTGTATTAACTTTTAAAATTCCCAACGATGAACGCAAGCCGTTTTATTTAAGCAAACTAAATGTTACGAGTAGGGGACCCTACACCGGTGAAGCAATTTGTTGTAACTGGAAAATGAATTTGGACAATTTTTCATAATTGTTCATGATAAAGAGACGTAAATGAAGTAATATTTCACGTGAAACATGAATCAGGGATTTTGTTATTGACTGCGCATGTAACAATTTAACAGTTCAGTACCTTATGACAATAAAAGAAACACATCGTTACCAGAAATTACATGACATCTTTTAGTTCGAAACTTGAAGTAAGGGCTCTTGTCACGCAATACGGCGATAAACCCTGCAGCTGAACTAAACAGTGGACAAGACTGGATTCCGAGTGGAATAATATTGTATCTCTAAGCAATTTGTTGATAAATCTGTCCACTTTTAGAAACTCGTAAATTTGAGTAACTTTACACATTTCCTGAAGTGAAATTCTTCAGTTATTTGTTTATCGGAATATTCTTTCAGATTGTAAATCGTTAATCACCGGCCATTAGTTAGCAATTTGCTTACTAATTTTAATTTTATTTGATGATTAGAAGCTTAAAACTGGTTTGAAAAACTCATACCGATTTCCGTTTAATACGTGAATGATACGAGTCATTTTATTAATGAATCGATTAAATATTCTACACAAAATACAAATTTGTAGTTTGAGTGCGATTCCTAATTCGAATCACTTTGTACTCAGTTACGTCCATATACAGTTGAAAGGTTTTTAATCGTTTCTGTCGCTTCTTGTTTCTCAGTGGCGATTCAAAAGTACATTACCGTGGTGTCTGTTATTTGTCGTTTTCGAATAAAATATTCTTGCGGTTGCGCCGTACGAACCGTGTAAAAGGCAAGCTTGTCCTGATAAATGATGCGGAGCTACTGCTACATCGCTTCGCTTTTAATCCTCTAGCCCATTGTGTCGCTGTCCAATTTTTGACGTTGCTCTCTTCTTCCAACACCTACGTTGTGGTTTGGTAAATAAAGAATTTATGGTCCCTGTTCTGTTATCGCTGCTTACAATCAATCACGGTATACGCTATCTAATAAATTAGTGGCATTCTTTATGAGGGTGTCGGTTTAATAATAATTAATGTTTTGTCTTTATCGATGTTTATACTTGGTCGCACGACATGTATCAAACAAAATATGTATATGTTTGCTTGGTATGTTTATTTTCGATTACATTTCGGTATCCCAAAGAAAATATTACGCTGTATCCACAAACGTTGTGAGCGTTGACTGATACAATACCTAACGATCCCATAACCGAGTCGAAAGATAAACAAATCTGAGTTCGTATAAACAAAAATTACGTAACGGTTTATGAGTTTTAATAGTGAGGGTATAGTTTTGATTACACATTTAATACTTGAGTAACCTATTTAACATAGCCGTAGTTGATTGGGACTCGATTAAAGACAGCTGCCCGACTGGCTTGTCTGACAAGAAAATGTTGAGCGATAGTCAACGATAACTCTGTTTAGAATTCTATTAAGTAGTTTGTGTGACTATTTATCTGAATCTAAGGATGTTCAATTATAATAAATGAACATGAGCAATGATATTTAAATTTCATTTCTTGTTTCAATTTCTTCAGTTCTTAAATATCTTCTTTTTTTCAAGTTATTTCACATATTACTTATCTTGTTAACTGTTTCCTTTGTGTCTGATCGCCGGTCATTCATTTTCACATTATTAGCAACTCTTTCGCAGTAAAACGATCGCCTTAAGGAGTCCAAGCCCGCAGCGTGCGATGAAATGAAGATAGTTTTAATGCCCGTAAATTCTGTTACGAGACTCCGCCGTCCGATCGACTAATCGCTCTCGTTAGGATGTTCGGAACATCCCGTAGTATAAAACTATCCAAATTATTATGCATCGCCGCTAGATTCGGGGATAAAACTATTAATAAATTTTACTGGGCCCGCTGATGTAAGGGATATTGAGGCAATATAGTTTGAAGGCTTTAATGGATGTTGTAGTAGCGTAGTTTTAGTTGTGATGAATTTTTGAACTTTGTTCAATTTTAATCTAAAATAATTGAAACATTATATTAAAACCTCATAATTGTTTCACTGCTGTTATTCCTCAAACTCTGGGTTATCTCTATCTTGAGAGTCGTTATCCTTCTATCCATTAATGTTTTGTCTCACAAAACTGATAACATCATACTGATCCTCAGTAGATTATTTGTAAAGTTATTGACAAGAATGTCGGCAGCTCTTAGGTGTCTGAATGCTTTCAATTATGTTTTTAATTACTTTTAATAAAGTCGTAACTTAACAAAGACGATAAAGAATTATACTTTATAGGTATGTTCAGAAGTACTAAAGGCGCTAGGCGCCACTTACATGGCAGTGTTATTTTGCATCTTTTGTCTTAAATGTGTTTCATCGCTTCTCTGTAAGCAACGCATCTATGACAAACATGTTTATACCATTATGTAACCTGTTTGCTTGATTACTTGCTTGGGGTGTAAAGAGATGCTACTTAAGACTGAGTTCTCTCCTACTTGCGGCTATGGAGCCCTGTCTATTGTTATAGAATTCGATGTGCATTTTAAATAAAAATATTAACATCAAAAACAAGTAATGATTTACTATATCATGTATCGGAGGATGAGCGGGGTACCCAGTAACATACGTCTCCACCTAGTACAGGGGCCCTTGCAACTTGTGTGTAAAGAAACCTGTGAATCAATGAAATCATTTTTCATTTTCATTTTTTAAAAACAAGTAATTAGTAAATCGTTGTATTTAATTGAGCACGGTAGTATGTCCACATGGGGTGGAGTCTGCTACAGTAGCGGCAACAATATATTAACGTTTACAAGTGTATTATGAAGGGGTAGAGGGAAGCTATATTATTATATTCTTCTATTTCATGCCTGTGTACGTTCGGATAACATAGCAGTAAAAACAAAACACCCACAAATCATTTAAAACACTCGCGCGTTATTTTTATACAAAGCAAATAAGGTGTCAAAATTTATTGTTCCCCAAAAATTCCATTCCATCTCGGACGACCCAAATCTTTTTATCTTCGCATTAATCTTTTAAAACCCATAAAAACGAATTTTCGGTTCTTAAATATTTTGTACGAAATTGATGGCGGGATCGTCACTAATCTAGAGCCCAGATCTACGCGAGACGATCAAAATTCCTAGAGGTGTCGATACATGTCGAAAGATGGTATGTTGAAAATCTGAATAATCGTCTCTTTAATTTACAATGACTTATTCAATAAATTTTCATTAAGCACAAGTATCAATTTGAGCGTTTATGAATTCTAAACGTAATGATTATAATGTTATGCGTTACAAATGATGAACTTTGAAATTTAAATTTGGTATCGCAACATGTGTTGGTGATAGATGTTTGGGTGCGTTGTACAAAAAACTTTCCTAGAAGTTTGGAATATTAACTTGAGTAGGTATACGTTTATTACTACTGTACAGCCACTTAAAGTGTGAACGATGATGGGGTATCGCGTGGGCCGTGGCGCAGTTGGCATTCTCGATACAAAAACACGCGGCACCCCGTTGTTCTTAGAGGAAAAAATAATGAAATATGCCCGTTTATAATGCTTTTTATGTTAAACGTTGAGAGTTCTATGTTTTGTATTTAAAATGAACAGCCCGCAGTGAACAATAAAAATCAGCTTTTGAACACTGTTTGTTTGAAATTTTACAACTGAAAAATAAAATGTAGTACTTTGAGTTCGAAGGAAAACACTTTTATTGAACGATAATCCGCTCTTGCTTTAAGAAATCTATGCTTAAGTGTACAGGATAGGTTATACAGAATACGTAGGTATATACACACAGAATATAGGTACAGAATTTTATACAAATGGATACCAACGGATCAAACTGACAACGACGGAGTTGTTTTATGTAGGCAAATTGTGAGATGCCAATATCGAGCTCATACTCCGATATTAATAACTTGAGCGCCAAACCACATTTAGGGTGCTTTTCCACCAGAGATGTGCTATGCTACGTTTCTGTGGATGCACTGGTGGAAACAGATTTAACTAAGATATGTTTTTAATATGAAAGGATGTGTGCAGTGGATGTGTGCTATGGATGCGTGCTATAGATGCGTGCTATGGATGGTCGCGAGTGGTGTAGCTATATATGTGCAAAGCAGAGTACCTACAGTAGGCCCTGCTGAGCATCTTCCTCCCGCAGCTACTTTGCGGCGGCGCATCTTCATAGCACATGTTACTCGCACCGCTACATAGATTAGTATCGAGGGAAACGGTCACAATGTTTCCTAATTGCCTACTTCCGATACCACGAATTGGGACCTACACAGACCCAAGGATACTACAGCACACTCACCATCTGCGAAGCGTTCTTGCGGAAGCGGTCGACGCCGAAGGCGCGGATGGCGCGCGAGAAGCCGAACACCTGCGAGTCGATCCACGCGGAGCGGCGCGCCACCGTGTGCGCCGCGCCCTGCGCGCTGTACTCCACGCGCTCCACCACGCTCTGACACACAGACACCATACCACATCACAATAGATGTCGAAACATCGGACGACAGCTTGCCGTCATATTACTAACCCATCAAAATAGATGTTGACCATCGGATTACTGCTTGGGACCACATTTCTGACCCCTCGGGCGATCTCTTATTCTGTGGTCAATATGCGTCTTAACATTGTTCAAATAGGCCCTTATGTTCGGGTAACCCACCTCATCGGGTAACCTCACCCATTTATCTGTATACCTCAGTGGGCCAAAGTTGATCATAATTTTCAATGAGGATCTAGACCTAGGACCTAGACCTTCTATCCTATCTGAAGTATATCCCTAATGAAGAGTGATGAGACTGCGCGTGAGTATTAACCCTTAAATCCTTAAACAGTTAAATAAGAAATTCTCACCATAACTTTCGTATATCCCAAATTCCTGGTGTAAGTTACCAGGATCTTCTTCTTTGGATCAACCACACTCTCCTCAATAATCTTCACTGACTTGGCACTAAAGAACCTGTGAACAAACGAACTCAATATTAAACGATCCTTGGAGCGGTCATTGGTACCAATTGGACAACTAGCATCACTTTGAATCAATCTATTTTACGTCAAAATCATATCATACCACTGCAGTGATATATTAGTAAGGCGTGTCGTAATACTGATGATTATGAGTAGTAACTATGTAGTATCACAGTTATATGTAGGTAATGTATAGTATATTATTTGTACTCCTTCATTAGTAAAGCAAACCTACTATAATAATTAGGTACACAATAATATATTAACATTAACAATGCCTATATCTTCTTGTACTATGTTCTACTATACAAACATTTTGCCTTGACACATTGAAACCATGGCCTTAAAATATCTATTTTCCAGTTAAAGTCTTATCAGATTTTTAATAACGTTCAATCAAAAAAAATAAAT
The DNA here is from genome assembly GCA_018248915.1 of Hesperia meskei straton. Taxonomy (NCBI): domain Eukaryota; kingdom Metazoa; phylum Arthropoda; class Insecta; order Lepidoptera; family Hesperiidae; genus Hesperia; species Hesperia meskei. The sequence goes on along the minus strand of DWJQ01000430.1, from coordinate 7,417 downwards.
CATAAGTGGAAAAACTTGTCTGCTCTTAAGATTGGGACACCCACTAGTGGAACCCCAAACTATACTACAGTTTGTTTTTTTTCGCTACCTACGGACTAAATTGACATAAGCTGTATTGCTACTTTTTTTCGAATCATTAATAGTGATGTGCCACGACCGTAACTTTACGTAATTTACAATTTTTAGTTATCGTTTTTCAGTAGATAATAATTACAAAAATGTCTTTAAAATTTTAGAATGTGGCGACAACCGTAATGTACCTATTGTTATTATTGTTAAATGTATGTTATTTCGTATTCTTCAATTAGAAATAAATAATCATTATATTTACTTAGTGAAATAAGTGATTAAAATCAATATTTTTTTTATCTGTGATGCTCCATATATTCACCAATGTTTTTAAAAGATTCGTCTATTGTCGAATAATAATAAAATTATGTGGTAAGAGTAAAAAGTTACGATTCATGAAACCGGGATCATAGTACAACACTATTACTAAAAAACTGGTATCATTATTTCGAAATTTGACATTTGCATGTGCCAATTTAGTCTGTAGCAAAAAAAACGGACTATAAATATGATTAGGCATGTCCTAAAACAGAAACGTATTTTCATTCTATGACTATTATTTTAGGCTCTCTTATAATACCTACATTTTTATAACATTACACTTCAAATAACATCATCTAATATTTCTATACCTATCGTAACAATAAAAATAAGTTCCTTTCGGAAAAACCAACAGAATATGATTTATAAATTTTATAATAACATTTTATGTTTATTCAAAGTTGAGCCCAAAATTATAACGACAAATCGTAGACCATTTTCATAGCCCGCATAAGCTTTCAATATATTTCACACTTGAGCGGCGAAGGCAACTTTGGATATAGTTTATATTCATTATATGTTATTTATTTTCATTATATGATAACTTCACATAATACCTACCTACGTCAAGACCTATCTAAATATTAATTTGACAAGGTTATTTAAGTACCTACTTTAAAGTATTTTAATATTATTATGAATTATTTAATTTTACTTGATGCCGTTAGTGTTACTTTTACTTTTTTATTATGTATAATATGTATGTTAACCTTCGAGTTCGACTACGATTTCACCATACCTATATTAAATGGCAACATAGCCTTTAGATGGTAAAGCGTTTTAAAGTGCATTTCGTTTTAATGGCAAACCAATGCCAGCTTTCCGCCTCTGTGTCTAAAGTTCATTGTAGGCTGACGGCAAGAATTGAAACTGCCTTGAGTATTTTTTTTGCGTACAAGTTAAATATTGTGAGTGAGCACACAATATAATTCATATTCTCGGAGACTAAAGTAGGTATAGAATTTTTTGACAAATAATATTATTCGTAATACTTAAATATCTATGGGCAACTATGCCCACTTACTGTCAGATGACGTGTCTGCTCTTTTGTCTCCTATACACATACAACAATATATCCAAATGACTTTGCTTGATTACCCCCTTACGATTGCGATGATGAGTTTTGTCAGGGTATCTATTAATCATGATGATTTTTAAGTTTAAAATACCGATAGGTCACCTGTTGTACCGCCTCGAACGCATTTGTGGAAACCAAATTATATTAGTTTAATAAAAACAAATATTATGTTTATATTTGAAAAACAATTATCCGCCCCTCGTGTTATTAGTTAAAGCTTTCAAATTGTTCGTTAATTGTTTGCTTAGGTGCTTACTTTTAACCCTGAAATGTTTCATAGTGGGTTTAAAACTAAATACAAAATTGTATAGGTAGGCATTGTGTAGGCTTTTACCTAGTGTAAAAGCGGTGAAAACGTAAGAAAATTATTAAGAGATATATATGCATAGGTAGGTACAAACGGTCTATCTACCTACATTTAAATAAAAATAGTTTGACAAACAAAAACGCTTTTAAAAAAGTACTGTAAGTGAATTATAAATTCATGCAATAAATTTAATCACTGTGCTATGTTAAGCATTGAGGAGTCTCCTTGTCTGCAGCCAATTCTGAGCAAAGTATCCGGTCATATGCTTATCATACAACAGCATTGTCATCGGACCTTCAGCTTTTAACAAAATTGGAACAGACGGACTTCTTGAAATTTGAAAAAATTAGATTGAAAAATTCCCTTAGATACAAACAGCTTAAGCTAAATAGCGTCTTAGAAACACGTTAATGTACTACACAATAAAAGAATACAAAGATATTTAAACCTTGAAAATGAACTAAAAACTCGCTAGCCAAATAAATCTACGAAGGGATTAACTACACTTACACCTATACACCTTCATATGGGTTTTATGTTATCCTAAAACTAATACTTTGAATGATAGCACTAAACTACTATCTCGGTGAAGGTAAAGATTATTAAGCTATAACAATACATCAGGCCATTAGGTGCTAAAGGTAGTGTAACGTAGACGAATGGAAGCTATTCGTTTAGACTCGGACGATGCGGTACAAGCCATAAGTTGTAGCGAGAAAATTTAAAAAACAATAGAGATACAAAAATGAATTAACACATACATTTATTCATAAGACGGATAAAGATTATCATGATTATGTATTTTGAATGCCAATATTTCGACCCAGATGCCTGGATTGTGGTCACAAGCCGTGAACACAATCCATGCATCTGAGTCGCTTGCCTGTAACTATCCCACTGGTGGGCTTAAGGCCGGGTTGGCAAGGGGTATGTTAGAGTTATAGGGCAAGGTATACACGCGCTGTACAAGTGCGGATTGGTAGACTTAACACACAAGACACAACTTTGTGAATCTTATGGGAATCTCAAATTATTAATTATTGATACACGGTATCATTACATGTTTAAGCTTTTCTGTGCTTTAAAATTACCCATTAAGCAAATTGTTCTACATTTCACAGATGTCTTATATTCTCTACATCTTCTACAACTAACTAGAAAGGATCACTAATGCTTGAAAGTATTTGAAATTCAATTAAATGAAAAATACTAAAATAGGTACTCAAAGCAATAGATATCCACTTTTGCTTCCACTATTCGCTTTCGCCTGTAGTTTTCTAGCATGCTTCTTACTTTTGTACTTATCTATTTCAGACTTTATTCTATTTCAGTTTGTGTCACATATAACACGGTGCAATTTATCCTTATTTCATATAGCTCCAAATATAGAATTAAATTAAAATTGCAGTTACATTAAAAAATAAAGTATCACACCAAATAACTATAGTGTGAAGGAATATAGAGAGTTCTCAAGAGAGTTTACTGAGAGTTCTTCATAACGTTCTCGCAACCGTTAAAATTAAATACCGCATTCGAACCGCTTTCAAAAAAGCTAAGTAGTGAATTAAGCACAGAAGGTGGAAACTTTTTGGTGAACATAAAGCCTTAAAATATGTAAGATAGCAAATTTTCGAAGGACAACATGAAAATAAATGGAAATAAAATCAACCCTATCATGATGGTGGGCTTGATATGAATTACGCATTTAAATCAATGACTCTCCATTTCTCCTTCAAGGCCTGCTTATAACGGTTTCCTTTATGGCAATAATAACAATAACGTTTACACGCTACCACCCCCGCACAACGACTCCCTGTCATTGATGGCATGGGTAATTTATGACAACATATGACAGAAACGCATGAACAGTTGGAAAACACTTTGACACGCGGGTCTCATTCAACTGGGCGAAGGTTTCAGAACTTAAACTTGTTAGGCATTGCTTTAAATATTGTTAACAAGATATAAGTTTAATACTTAGAACCCAATTACTTAATAATAATGACGGTTTTAAGATTAAGACCATTCAATTAAAGTAAAAAATAGGAAACAATAGTTCAATTTACTAGGCTTAACAAACAAAAATACAAAAGCTTTATAAAACACATTCAACTTTGATACATTGTCGAATAAAAATAGTACCTAAATAATTACCATCATAAACTTAAAAGAGTTCAAAGTAACAATGAAGTGCCTTAAAATAAATCACTAGGTAATTACCTAATACAGCGGGCCAAGGTTACCGCTAATTTAGTATCTTGTACATATACTCAGTTAAAGTATGAAATTAATCGCTTTTACACAAGGTTATCGCGTCGGCAAATCGGCTAGAAGTGAAAATCTAAAAAATATAAATGGAATGTTATGTTACGTTTGCTCTGCCAAAGGATTAGTAGTCATTAATCAATTATTATCTAGATCTTACGTCTATTATAAGAAAGGGTCGGATTGTGGCAGACTAAATCTCTAAGCTTAAATTATTGTGCTGGACAAATAAAATTAAACCTATCAATACCTATTATCATCAGCTATCGCTATTACCTTAAGGTTTCAAATAACATTTAATAAATCGTAGCTTATAAATAACAATCATTCGAAAACAACCTTTCCATTAAAAATCCAGACGTGAAAAAAATTAAACGCGGCGAAAGTATAAAATAACATCATTTAATTACAGACAGAAGTCAAATTCGCCCCAACTATTTAAGTCAGCCAGGAAGCGTTGACACGGAATTTTGCGCTCTATTTCCCTTGATGTAAGTGGTTATATTGAATACACTAGGTCGGGGGTTGTCGGGCAGTGGGGCGACGGATCGATATTGGGTTACTGATATAAATAGGACAGGCGAACTTTAAGGCCGTACCCGAACGCTCGGTTTCATTCTCGCGAATCGATTCAGAACCGAGACGGATGCTGGAACGAAGTTAAAGTGGAATGAGTTGACTTTGAATAAATGAGGTTACGTTACTACGCCCAGCGTATAGCATAAATGAAGCACACTGTAGTAGAAAAGTCTTCATATTATTTTAACTAAATTATAATATTAATTAAACTTACTGGAGTTTCACTCAATTTTTAAATTTTACTGAAACTGCTCTTCCTCTACATCCTCTACATTTTGTTAATTTGCTAAGATAACCCATATTTCTTAAGAAGCTATGAATGTATCTGCTATTGGTAAGCGTATCAGGTAATGTTTTATCATGCAAGCAGTTCGCTGGCTCACTATTACAAGGTTCTATGTGTTATTAGCTAACTATTTTGCAAAAATCAACTGCAAAATATCATATATTACGCGGTCCAATGATGTTTTTATCAACTTAAAGGAATAACGAAGCTCTATGGCTGATAACATAACATCATCAAAAATAACATAGAACCTTGTAATAGTGAGCCAGCGAGTTGTTGTTTCAAAGAAATGTATTGTATTGTAATTGTGATGACCTGATGATAATATTCTGAATTATAATTCCGTCTACCTAACACCTTAAAATATTGTGCCAAATGAAACAGTCAAATATCTCTCTTATCGAAAATCAACATTAACTGGTGCAACAACATTTACTAAAGCAGCATAATTTAACTTTAATTATTTTAGCTTCACTGTAGCTTCCACCCATAAACACTGAGAAGTTAGCTCGGGTCACTTCTAATCTTCACTTACTTTACTTCACTTTAGTTTAGAAAATTATAATACAAATAATAATAAAATTTATATAAAACATAATTTGTAGAATTAAACAAACATGAGGAATAAAACACAATTTAAATTTAAACAGTTTTAATTCAATGTACTGATACGAGTACAAGGAATTTATATGGTTTATTTAGCGGTAAAATTACAACAAAAGATACCTTGTCTAAATTTTAATATAATAAAAATAAACTTTGTGTCCAATGCCCATTGCCCGTATACAAAGTTTGTAATGACTAATTTAAAGTTTCACTTCACCATAATGAGTTTTGCAAATAAACAGCCTAGAACAGAAAGCCTTCAAGTAAATTTTCCAGGTGAGTGTGCCCATCGTTATATCATGAACAATCCCTCGTCACGGAAGAAGGTCTTATTAGAAATGGCAGCGTTTATGTATGGTACAAGATACTATGATGTTTTATTTTTAAGTCACGATACAAAGGCGAAATAACTATTCCATTTACGAATTTGATTAATCCATTTGAGTACAAAATGTCTCCTTATTTTCCTTTCAGGTTAACTGAGATTAAATAATATTTATTTTATAGTAATTGTTTCGAACACCTTTTAAGCAGAACACACAACTCTAATTACTCGGGAAGCTCGGATGTTAGAACATCCTCGTTTGTGCAACTGTAAATTCTAAAAAACGAGCACAATATTTAACTTAGTACTTGACTAAATAGGTATATATTTTTTGCGTACAAAGTGCTTAAATAATAAGAAGGCTTTCACTTGAGATTTTGCTTAAGGAGACAGCGAGGTTCCCACGAAATTAGAACAACTCTCTAAAGATCAATATTATAAAGTATCTTAAAGATTAATAAATTGATTTTATTTACTACCTAATTTAAAAAATACAACACAAGTACAACTCGGGCGCACGTACGGATAGCTACGCCCCTGCTTATAACTTGTACCACAGCCGAAGCCTCGCAGTGGGCCTAAACATGTGAGGTGAGGTATGAAGGCCAACGCAATTAATTTTCCGTGATTAATCATGACACTCACTTTCAGCGTCATAAGTTTCGGATTATGAACGTAAACGTTTATGTAATTTGTTGGTGAATAAACGTTTTGTATACCTAAATAAGGAAAAATATATTTATTGATATGATTTTTCTTTTCTTATTGGTACACAAATTACCTATTATATTAAGAAAGTTTACGGCTATAGTGCAACATGCTGAAGCGTAAAAGTTACCACTATTCTAAAGTTGATCACGAAAGTCATAAACTTATTTCATTGACAGCATCAGACGGTTAGAATATATCGATTCATTCGCTTTTATTATTGGTCCACTATTTCAACAACTGATATCAATAGATATCGGTCACATGAACTACCAGGTTGGTCTGTTCATTCGTCTAGTTTCAGAACAAACCTAATATAAAATCGGATGATTAATCTAAGGAAAATTCAAACGTAATACCGAGCTCCAAGCGGTAATTGCTTATGGAAATATCTCTTACATGAATTCCCAATTAAAATTAACTACCTACTTCACTTCAAAACGTATTCTCAAGCCAGACAATTCTGTAGTTGCAAGTAGAACGACTTCTCGTTAGGGTACTTTGAGAAACTGCTATCGAACAAACTTATCAAGAACTTTCCTCAAAGGGTTTTACGTAGGGTTGCTGCGTTTGAGAATTTCCTGTTGCTAGGAATTGATTCCTACTAAATGACATGTTGTCTCACCCGGGTGGAACAAAGTTCTGTTTTCAAACAGGTAACTTGGTAATTGGAACTTATCATAGGAATAGAATTTTACTTTTAGGGTATTTACCACAGTGTTCGTTAAATTTCAGTAAGTATCTACAACTACATACCTACCTACTTATTAGTTTTTTCTTTAAACATTTTAACATTTTATTAACAACTAGCTTTTGCCAGCGGCTTCGCCCGCGTGAATTTCGTTTAAACTTCACCCCTTTATTTCACCCACT
>DWJQ01000429.1:0-14509 GCA_018248915.1 Hesperia meskei straton | reverse complement strand
TGATTTGAAGCAATATATACAACGATTTATAATTCCTCTTCAGAAGATGTCTTCTGATGATGGTCAGTTGGCACCTGTAAGGTAGATTTCACTGTGGAAAATGTAAAGATGGTAAATTTAAGTCCATTTGTGACTTTTGCAAAGGTAACATTTGTTACAACTATATCAAATCCGTTTGCGCTGTTTGTGTCCAAAGAAATAATTAGGGATACTTGGACATAGAAAGTATATATATTTTTTTAATGTATCTTAGTCAATTTACATGTCATTTTCATCTCTTGTTCATTGAGCTCAAATTATTATATAAAAAGAAGAAAATTTCCTTTATTTTTCATTTTTAAGTTAACTTTAAGATGACCGGGTTAAAATATAAGAAAAATGCGACTTCTATAACTTTTTTGATTTTTTTAATATAAATAAATATCTGATTTAAAATATCTTTTCCGTTTTTTATCAAAGTAGCCATATCTTAATACGACATATCAAAATATTGACAAAAATGTAATATACGAATTGATAGCTATTTAATTTTAGGGTCTCTAAAGACCCCACGCGACGGGACACGTAATTTTTTTCGTGCAACGGACGGAGGGTTAATACAGATTATTTATTAGTCCATAATTTTGCAAAGAAACAATTTAGTTTTTCGTCAATTAAATTATACGTTAATAATGAAAATCATTATCGATATAAATGATTATCGATTGTCATGTAATACCTATTTGCTGTACGGATATGAGTCCTTAACGTAGAATTGTGTTCATCCTACCTTATGGTACCTACATAGTAACGGACATTGTACTCGTAAGTTACCTAACCGTTCTTTTTTGTTCTTGGCCAGCCAATAACACAAATGGGTGACAATGATAAAGACTACTTTTCATCACATTACTCATTGTGAGGTATTCACATGAAACTCATAAAGCTATAGTCTTTGCTAGTAGTCCATACCAATAGCCAAAAGTGTAACTAGCTTACAAACGAAATTAGGGTGCATTAAACAAACTTATGACAATCGTGGTTCTACGATCGCATGCAGAATCGTAGATTGTTCCTCGAATAATTTGCCTAATGACAGGCGCTCGACTTACATTCGTTTCATTCTAGCTTCCTTCAAAATACCTCGTTGCCTTCAATTTAAGTGTGCCTCGTTTGTTAAAATAATATTTATGACGCGTTTTCGTGATGCCTCGCTAATTAGAATACTTCAAATTCCGTTTGACGCTAACACTTTGTAGTGTAGAGGAAGTATTAAAGGGGTTTTAGATCGTACGACACGATATTTTATTTTAGATAAAGATAAGTTTAGTAGGTATGTTTAAAAGCAATTTTTTATTTTTGTGTTTTTGAAGGGATTATGAAGACTTTTTGATTCTCTAAAGTACCTACGTCATCAAACTCGACATCAGAAGCAATTATTTTATTGGACAGGTTTGAAACATATTCAATTGTAAAGTAAAAGACCCTTAAAGAGTGATGGAATGCTGATTGGATAAGGAAATCCGATTAAAACCTTCATTACGGGCCATTTTAAGTGTTCTGGAAGTAGTTATCTAAAATTAAACTGCGTAGCTATAGATACTCATGTACTTAATCACTCTTTACTTCATTGTACAGTTCTTGGTGCACCTTGCTGAGCAGAAAATCATGCAAAGGTTTCTAGGCTTCTAATGTTAAATTAATATTTGCAATGCGACTACAGAACAACAGGACATACCTATATCAAAGCGTCCATCTTGAATGACATAGAGAGTTGAATCAAAACGCTAAAGATAGAAACTTTTAAAGCCTGTAGACCGTAGAACTGAAACAGTTCGGCCACAGCTACAGAACAAACAAGTTATTCAAGTATCGTAGACCGCGGTTGCATGTGCTACGCTATCTCAGTAATTTTCCTAATGACAGCGGCGCGGCGTACCGCTCGGCGCTTCCACCAATTTAGTGATATTATGTCGAAAATGAATCGTATTCGTTAGCGATTCTATTAAGATTACGGAGGGTCAAATGTATTTTTTTTCGTTCTGTTCTTAAGTTTTAAGCCGTTTGAGATTCGCATTATTTTGTTTTTTCTTAATTGGAAATGCTCGTTTTGATTTTATATTTTTTGTTTTATGTGGTTAAGCATGAGCCGATGGGCTATACTGGTGCATTTCTCTATAAATGCTTACCTTTACATTATGCGTATATACATTACACATACACATAGACAGACCGATAAATGTAGGTAGGTTAGGTACATAAGGAATAAGATAAACCTTACGTTATAACGTTTATTTATTGTCTAATAAGAAAATGTTAAACTTCCTGGACAAACAAATTGGAAACTCGTTATCACGTGAGATTTTTTCAAGTTGAGCAATAACTGTGACATTATAAACAATGGCCGGGGTGGGCGGGGGCGAGGGGCAGGGGGCGCTCGCTCTGCTAATTAAACAATAAATAGCCGCCGGCTAACGATTATTATATTCAAAGCAGCTTTGGATTCGCATCACTCTCCGGTAATGTGTCAACGGAGCGCGGTGGCCTATTCTCAAGCAACGAAAGATCTTTTTCTTTTGGATTTCGAGGTGAAAATATCACTAATAATGAAGCTAATTAAATTAAATACAAAGAATGTCAAAATTAAGGGTCAACTTAGAAGACATAACAGAACGCAAAGAAGATGGTTTTAATAATTACTTAACTTTAATATTGTTAACTTTTTTTAATAGTTAGATGTATAAAGTACGAAAAGTGATACACACTTAATAAATTAAAAAAAATTAGATGTTACTAGAAACCACCAAGGTGAAGTAGAAACAAACTGAACTCTTAATAAGCGAGTTCTTCAACTCCGCCATGGCCGGAAAGGCACCGGTAAATTCTAGTCATCGGGTAACCTCTTGATTCTCTCCTTGTTACGCTATAACCAATAGTTAATATGAAACAGTTCCTAATAAATACTATATAATAAAACGTTCATTCACACGCATTAGGTAACACGGTCGCAGTATCGCGGTAGCTGCGACACAATTATATAATGTATGTCAGGTTGCTCCGAGAATAGTCCCGCAGTCATTACGAAAGCTCGTTAACGCTCTCTAATTGCATCGGGTTAATATAGACTTTGTTAAATAAAATCTCGTCTCGCCCCTTGTGGAGTTTTTTCGTTATTTACCGCGCTGCAGATGCCCTTAATGACGCGTTCTGAAACTTACGATGACACTTGGCGTTGCCCCGTCCGCGTTAATTGCGCAAGGAATTAAAGAATTTTCGTTCTTCCACTGAATTAATGGGACGCTCTGATGTATACAGAGACGGGAATTGAAATGCGATTCTTCTCGTTTAAGAATACGTGTTGTTCGTTTTGTGCGAGGCGTTATGTACTGTTACATATTTATGTGGTAATTAACTGAAATACTCTACCACATTAACCAAGTGTAGGTAATATGACAGACTACAGAAATCTTTGGCACCAAAACATTTTTGAGAATCTTCAGGTGTCTAGGCATATTTTTAATTTATTGATACCTAACCTAACCTAACCTAAGCCCATAATATGAAAACTATATAAATTAAATATTTTGTACTGAATTTAACCGGGGTAGTACCACATCCTGCCACGGTACACCATGTAAGTACAGCAGCTGTGATTCGGTTGGAAAGGTATAGCACCACATCTTTGACCGAATCGGAACGAAAATCTTACTCTTAGATCAATTACTATTGGACTTCTACTAATAACAATTAACTGACCCTAATACTCCCTACTCCAGTCTTCATAACTTCTGACGATCGGTACTACTGACTCTAATTCAATAAATAAAACACAATAGCAACACATCGAAAGGTAAGCTGCGGCAGACTGGCCTGAGCTATGTATTTTGTTTGTCGTGTCATACGATGCGGTGGGCCTAAGGTATAGGCGTGGGACACCTTTAATAATAAACACCTGAAATCAATCATACATCTCGTTACTTTTTATACAAATACAGTGTCCCCCGCGCAAAATCACGGTTCTACCATCATAAACAATAACGGAAATAATCAAATAATTTCATTAATATTTGTATCAGCAACAAACTTTTACAAAATTAATATTGTATAAATTATAAACACTTAATTCTCTGGGGCTAAATTAATGGCATAGCGCGCGCTATTCTTCCGAGTTTCAGAAGACTCGATGTCTGAAGCCGTAAAGATTTCCGAATATAAGTGTAGTTGAGAATTAGGCGGCACGTGGCTAAGACATTACGTTGCGCAATTCGCGCACGATTAAAATTATCCCACTCCGTTATCGCTGAAGGGAGTGACGAGTTGCACAGACTTATGTAAGTTGAGAATGGAACAGATATTATTATAATTACTAGAGAACCGCCCCCACTTCGCTTCGGGACGGTATGGGCCGCGTAGGTCCCGCTCCCGTAGGAATCTTGGGATAGAAAATAGCCTATGTGTTATTATGATTTAACAGGTATATTATTGTAAAGTTTCATTAAAATCCATTCAGTAGTTTACGTGAAAGAGTAACAAACATCCATACTTACAAACTTTCGGGTTTATAATATGAGTAGGATGTTAAACTAGCTGTTCTCCGCGACTTCAATCGTGCATAGAAGTTTTTCCGCGTGATTCCCGATCGCGTGGGAACTTGGGATAAAAAGTATTAGGTTGCTTCACAACCTTCTTTATCTCCCAGTGAAAGTCCCATAAAAGTCCGTTCAGCCGTTTCTGAGATTAGCGTTCACAAACAAACGATCCGTTAAAATTTTATTATATTTATAGAAGATATAGAAGAAGACATATATGTACTTGTTGTGTACTAAATTGGTATATTTTATTTTCATCATCATTATCTCAACCGATAATATAATTGTCTCTTTTCACAATGTCACAAAGGCCAAGTGCGGATTTGTACACGTCATTCATCTTTGAAAACATTAAAACAGAGATTTTATTTATGCGTCCAACTTTTCTTAAAACATTTTCCGTTTATTTCAATTTGTCTTTTTAAAACTTATTATGTAAGTAAGTGGCTAATAGAGGCAAAAATTTACAAAAACAATTGCGCTTTGGATTGCACGTTAAGTCGTCGGTCCCGGTTGTTATCGTGAGACAACATTCGTCAAGTCCTATCAAGGGCCTTCGGGTAGCACTTGACTTCAGATACTTGGTCAATAACTCTTAAATCAAAGTCCATCGAAAAAAAACGTATGAAAAGCATTTAAAACTAAAAAATAATTTCCAAACTGTCATCAAATAACAATGTGATCTGGTGCACCTAAATGCCCAAGAGATAATATCATATGACGTGATGAAAAAAAAAGTAAAATACTCTTCCAGATACGGTACCCTTCCAGAATCTTATAAGACATGTCTGAAGTTTTGTAGGTGTATGGCAGCGATGTTAACAAAGACGTTCGCAGTTCGGCAAGACTGGCGTGAATCGGGCAAACGGATGACGACGTGATTGGCGCCCTACTTAATTAATCCAGGGCCCTCTCTAATTAATAACAATAATTCCAATGGCTCTTGTCGATCTACCAGATGACGTCTCCCATTCGATAACTCGACACGACCGGGCCGCGATTGTCCACAACTCCTTCAGCTAACAGAAGTTACTTCGGATAATGAAACAACGTTATACGAGAATTTGCGAAATTGGGATCATGTTAATGAAATTATTAATGCTGTGATAAATTAATTGGGTCTTTGGTGTTTCTATAGTAAATGTGATATTTACAAGTAAACATAGATGATATCCATTTTAGTAGCTCTTGTATTTTTATATATTGTGAATGAGTGATGTTCCCGCATAATTATTCAGTTGGTAACTCCGGATGTCCATAGTGACCATTTTTTTTAAATTGAAGGGTTATTTTATTTCCACATTTCAAACAAAAAGTTCAAGAAAAGAATGAGGTACCAAATTAAATTATCTCATCAGTGTTTTACTTACAATATATCTATAATGTATCGATTAGGTATATTGTTATTGTCAGAGTCACGATTTGATTTGAGACTTGTTCTGGGTGGGACGGATTACAAATCGCAAATATCATGGGATTCAGTAGAAATAAATTTGCTGCCGCATGCTCTTCTGCTGTCATAATAGGTACCATAAAAACATTCTCATAAGTTTAATCTTTCTTTGAAATAAACAAGTCTTTAAAACACATCTCAGTTATTCTGAGGGCTCTGAGAAATAAGTAAACAAAAACATTGAAGAAGTTGCAAAAGTTTTAATTTGAGTTCTGAACGAGTTTCTCAATACGCCCTCGATTATTTCAATTCTCGAACAAAATGATATCTGTTGTGTGTTTAGCTTGTAATTACGTGGACAAAACACCGACTTGTCTCAAGGAAATTGCTGATGCCGTATCAGTGCAAAGGGCGACAGATCAAACGGCCTTTTGTTTTATCTGTGGGTGACAGTACAAGGCAGAGAGCGCGCATTTCATAGGTTTCCTCGCACCTTTGTAAGCTCCTACCTGCCTGTTTTGTGCCACAAAACTTATATTACTTACAAAAATGTTTTAGATACAGTAATTTGTTTCTCACAATTTCAAATATTATTTCTTTCAGATTCAGAGTAGGTAGGTATAAAGTATTTCTTTTTTCTTTACTCTACGTTACGGTATGTTTAATTTACGGTATATTTACTTATGTAACTAGCCGGTAATCGAGCAAACGAGCCATCTTACGGTAAGCGGTCACCATTGGCCATGGACATCAGGACAGTAAACCAAAGGCATCACTGATGCGATATCATGTCAGAAGGCAGAGGACAGAAAATGAAACCAGTTGCTCTCAAGCTCCTATTTCAAATATGACGTGTCGTTTAGTGGCTCACTCAACTATTAGTAGCTAGCATGGGTTTATTCTGGTGTCTGTGTTCCGTGGGTTTATTAGTCTAGTCCGCCGGCGAGAATTACGACAAAAAATAAATTTTATTTACAAATCTTCACAAAAAAGAACTATAAATATTTAAAATCAGTTAGATGTTAATAAATAACAAAGATAAAAAGACTATTTTATCATTGAATCAAATAAAAAAATATCTTATTCGGCAATAAAAAGTTAACACCTCCGCTGCCGTTGGGGTCATTAGAGATAATGGCGAAAGGCCATTATAACATATCTGTATTTGCGCAGCGAAGCCCCGAGACATGTGTAACTCAATAATTTTATTGTCCGCGGGATTTAGCCCACAATTGCGTGAAATATTGTCAGTGGGTTCGAACATATGCAGCGGAACCCCACGCAAGGGCGAGTCAGTTCATAGCTCAATATGACGAATGTATACAATATAGTTTCATACATTTTTAGATTATTGCAAAATACGTATAGTTTTACACTTATTTTTTTAGGAAATATTTTTTTAAATAGAACTCAATGAAAAAAATTATTGGTATGTTAAATTTATCTTACAATTAAATGAAAGTTTGTTATCAGTGCTGTTTACAGAATTAAAGTAGATTTATTCCGAAAATTAAATTTTTGTGCATATTATCATGAGCTCGCAAAGGCATCATCTGTCTCATGTGCAAAAACTTAAAAAAAAGAGCTTAATTTTTAAAAACTAAGTAAACAGACGTCTGTTTCACTTTAATTTCAAACTTTTTACCTAATTTAGATAAATATATTATTAAGGCTAAAGTCCCAGGAACATTTCAAAAATTATCACTTATTCGTAGATTGAATGTGAGTAAATAACTGTATTTTTTAATGAGTGATAAACCTCAAATATATACCAAATTAGTATCTCCATCATCATTCGTATTTATATTATACCTATACAAGCGCATTAATGATATAGTTATTATATCTTTTGGATCCCAAAATGTGTTGCTAATTTGTTGCAGGGGAGGGTTACGGGGACAAAGCCAGTGAACAAAAAATGCGACGTCTCTATTATAGCGTATAATGTGCGGATAAATGTTGTTTCGTGTGTTATTTTTGTTATTTTGAGCGAGTGAGCGATTGAAACAATCCAAAACTCTGATGTTTGTAGGCTATGTCTACAATAGAAGCGTCGCGTAGTAAAGTTTTTAGATTAGCGGATGGTAAGGTAATGGTTTACCAAAGGTGTAGAAAGATAAACCGTGAGGAAGTCATTCATTTTAGTTATTTTTCTCAGTGTGCAAATATTTTATTTTACACATCATAACTATAGGTGATTACTGAATTCCACGTGAATTATTTATGTCACGTACATTCGTAGTAAATTCTAAAATATGAAGGTAATATTCTAACTCAATCATTAACATTAAATTTATTAAACTTACAATATACCTAACACTGTATTCATCAGGCGACCGAATACAAAAAATAATTTTAGCTTAGGATGCGAAAATAATTCTCTAAAGCAATCAATCTTAATGGATCCAAGAGTTACTTCTCTAATCCCGTGAACAATTACGTTGGCATCATTACTTGTGCGTATCTCGTCTAAATCGACAATATCTGTACAGTCGCGTGCACTCTAATCCCTGGACGTCTCTCGCCCGCCCACTGAGGGTTGCATGTTCGATTTGCTTCTGAAAATACTCATCACTTCTGAAAATGCTCATTAATTTAATTAATACATTATTAATATTGATAGAAACTGATGAGTCTTGTATAGGTACTTGGTTGGGTAACATCTGAGTCCTCCAAAAATTATAGTAAAAGTTCCTTATTATTCAAGTTTTTCGCCGAAATCATAAGTCCACTTCATATGTTCAATTATATAATATATTGGATTTCCTTTGTATTATGGAAAAGGAGGATGCTATAAAATAACGCAGAGTCGATTAAAATAATTTATTAACAGTAAAGTCGACCAGAACTAAGAGGTCCCAAATACGCTAATCGTTTCGCATATACCTACTATGTATGTATAGCCGAGTAGGCCAGCAGCATCCATCAATTCCGTAGGTAAAGCAGAGCACGTTGAATAACTGGTTCATTGTTTTGTTATTGTGTTGTTCTTACTAGTGAAAGAGATGGAGATTACATAGTGTGTACTATCTATACTAATAATATAAAGCAGAAAGAGTTTCTTTGTTTGTTTGAACGCGCTAATCTCGGGAAGTATTGTTTCGAATTGAAAAAATATTTTTGTGTTAAATGGCCCGTTTATTGAGGAAGATTATATGCTATATAACAACACTTTATGCCCTTGCTTCGCTTCTGGAAACTCTTTGCTCCACTCCTTTTGGTCGTAGCTTGATATTGTATCACCTATAAGCCTTCTTCAATACATGGACTATTGAACACAATAGGAATTTTTCAAATCGAACCAGTGGTTCTTGTAATATGCCCGTTCAAACAAACAAACTCTTCCACCTGATATTTTTTTATTATAATAATCATCAGATATTTATAATGTAGTTTGCTCTTAATATTATGCACAATTCGTCACAATATTGTTTGTAAAACCGTTCTAATTATTATCGAGATTTATAAAATTATACTTACTTAGTTTGTTACGATTTTTTTAGAACCTGGCGATTGTTTCATCGAAAGAAATTATTGGATTCGGGATCTAGTATGTTTATTCTACCTTACCAAACATAAATCGATTTAATCGACTCCGGGTTTTTAGTCCATACATTCTTGGGCATTATCCTTTATGGCAAAAAAATATAGTAAAAAATCATTAGGACTGATCAAATTTTCTCTCGTCCTTTTCATCTGACAACCCTGATAGATCGGATAGAGTCGCGTGAGAAGTGAATTAAATCGCCGCGGGGTCCGATATACCACTTACCGGATCGTGTTCGTGTCTTGCGATTGATAGCGAGGGAGGGTTACAGAAACTTAATTCATGTTTGATGTCACTCCCGTCACTTTATTACGTGTCGGAGGTAATACTGATTTCCTAGAGAAGTGTTTTATGGGGTGAAGATTGCAATATTTATCATTTGCGGTGAGCATAGTTGTGGGATCTCTGAATTAGAGCAACTTTAATTGAATATCCATGCAAGTCCGAAGTTAAGAAATTGTTAAAAGGTTTTGTTATTATGGCAACCAGTCAGAGTAATTTGACGACCCCTTAGGTACACTTTTTGGTTTTACATCAAAATATCTGATGACATTAACTTATCTATGTATGTACATAACATTTTTACATTAACAGCGGCGCAAAGTACTTTGAAAATAACTATGATTGCAATAAAATTTAAATAACGAATCTGGGATAAAAACATCAATCCATTTACTTGTATCTAAACAGCTTATCAAAATTTTATTAATCTTCTGGAAAATTATTGACAAAGTGACAAATGTTCGGGAAGTAATTGTTTAAAGCTAATCCTTTCAGTTTACGAAGAAGACCCTCTCGGGGGCGCAGTATTAACCCTTAAACCATTAACGGAGGGTTGTAGGACACGCGGACTGTCACATTCACATAATGCGTCATACGTTAATATAATATCTGTGAACAATATTGTCCCCCTCTATTTCGAAGTTAATGTTTTTCTTTATGCTAGGATCAGAAACAGTGGAAACTCCATTAGTTTTTAATTTACAATCATATTTAAATTGATTTAGGTGAGTCCAGACATTTATGTCATATATTTCTGAGATATAACATAGTAAATCTAAATGAGTGTTACGAAAATACACTGTACACTATGGGGTGCAAATATTACTGGCTTGATCCGACATGACAATAAATCATCTAATTTGGCGTCGAAACCCGAATTCCGGGTTGACAGAATTATGTCGTCCATGGGTGGATTTACAATTCAACTGCGAAACGTGTTTATTACTAGGATAGCATAAATATGAAGATTTATTGCCACATTTCGTTTTGGAATAAAATATACAAAGTTCAACAGAGGTGTAGCGTGGTGGCATAAACATCAAATAAAAAGAGATTTTAGCCATATTGGGGTGGTCTACAATAATAATAATAATAATAACGTTTATTTTGCTCTCAAGAAGGTCTTATGTACTAGGCTATACAATACCTAGTGACTTGATTCCCATTCTGATAGATCGTAGTATCTTTGGTATCGATGGAAGACAACCCCTCTTATTTAGTACTGGAACTTGTGTAAAGAATAATTCTATGAGTATTTATCAACTTTGAGTGAATTATATTATTATTATTATCTATCCGTGATGTCTCGCTACAACACTTGGTTGACTTAGGCACCGACTAAGCTATTCGTAGTGTTTCGGTTGAGGGTTTAAGAACTAGTACTGTTTTTCTTTTCTTTCTTATCCAAATGTGCATCGGTGAAACCATAAATGTTAATGATAATGTAAGGGCGTCGTAGAATAGTTACCATCAGTCTGTATATTTGTCAGGCTTGTCTGTATGTGCCTTGGTTATTTACATTTAAAAATAATAAATATTACCGCGAGTCCAACTAGGATATCCTTTGAATAGAATATATCGCTCGGTCACTACGAGCTACTGATATGATACATTTCTTTTCTTAAGATCACTATTCCTCCCGTATATAAGGAAAGTCGTTTAATGTGTACATAGGGGAATCGATGTAAGGTACCTACGTATACACAAGAGAACAATGGGCTAAGGCGTCGACACAATGGACAATGCCCGTACCTCCGATACGATAATACACTCATCTAGAGTTTGTCTGTGTGAGTGTCGATACAGCTTTCACATTGTGTAACACAATACAAGTGTTATGGTAGCCGCTGTAAACTCTCCGACTCAGTTATTGATTTTAAATAGAACGTTTTCGAACAGCGGCGCACTCTGGATAGATTCAGCTTTTTTTGTTACAATATCGTATCTAACCAAACCATAGAATATTGAAGCAATGTTTATTAGAGATGACATGGCCTCAATCCTTTAATGCCCACTAAAGGATACGGATGTCTTCTCATTACTGAGGAGGTATAGCGCGGATTGGTGGGGTTAGGAATATAAACTCAAAATAATACCTACATTTTGACTTATTAAAAACTATTTTAATTCAATTGTAAAATTGCAATAATTTTATAATTAAAGCAGTGCCAAGAACCCATTCAAAGAATATTTCATTAATATCACAAACATACAAAAGTGACCAGATTGTTCGTAATAAAACAATGTTTGCAAATGTACGTAGCTCATTTTATGAACGCATGATTCTGGTAGATAAGTAGATTTGTGACAGCACGGTAATGACACACATAAATTCGTGAGGACAAACACCGTTACATCGGCTTAGCTTCCGAACAAACAGGGGCAGTGGGCCCAAATGACACCATGTTGCTTTTGAGGGTTACGAATTTATTAGCTTGGAATACATCATTGGTATTGAAGATCAATATGTCTAATAAATTGTGGGGAGCCGTTTTTGCTCTTTGCTTTTTGAGGTAATTCCTTTTTATATATCGCTTTTTAGTAATATTTAAAACAATTTCAGATTAGTCCTTGAAGTCTTAAAGAAGGTGTAGGTGGTGTTTCTCGCCACCTCGTTTATTATGAAAACTTATTAATGGTTTTTATTTATACAAGGATTATTTTCCCTAAGAGGTTTTGTTTCATTAAGTCGACTTTAAATAGTCATAAAATACAAAAGAAGAGTAGGTAAGTGAGGGAGGGAAAGAAAGAACGACAACCCATAAACCCGGGATCTTACCGTATGAAAATTAGACATAGGAATACTCGACTGTAGTCTCTTACACCTGGTTATCACAGCAATATAACTGAAGCGTCTACTACCATTAACGAATAACAACTTAGCACAGGTCTTTCCACATCTTGCGGTCTAGAGCAGACGCCACACAGCAGTGCGGAACAGGAGTGTCTACTTACCTTATAAAAAGCAGATTACAGTCATAATGCATTCCGTTCACCTTTCGGCCAGACAGGAATGGTTGTTACCGGCGCGTGCGCACGCGTCACAATGCAACGGAAGACGCCGCGCCGCCCTCAGCAGATGCTCGATCTTGAAACTGGTTTCTAATAATCGCAGTTTTATTGACCTCTTCTTTGGTACCTCTATTATAATCAAGCATTATGTTTTTTCGACCATATTTTAAATTAACCGCAAGTTATGATATACAGACTGATTGGCGCTGTGATAAGGATTATAGACTGTAAATATGCTGTTTCTCTTAAAGTACAATTTTACCACATCACAGGACAATTTCGAATGAATTTTTGGTATTGAATTTTATGTCTTTTTAGTACGAAAGGCTTCTAGTGTGTCAGGTTGTAGGTTAAAGATGACAAATAATTCACTTCGGTACAAATAAAGACGAATAAAATTATTAGAATTCATTTCCGGTCATGATAGAATCGGCACGCGCCTCGTAACACACACAGACAAACAAACTCGTTTCAAGCACACAGATAAGAACACGCGCCAAATTATTATTGAGTGCCATAATGAATGAGCCCTAAAATAAACCCGGGTACAAAGCTCACATCTTATATTACACGGTTTTGTAAGAAGAGGAAGTAGGATGGCAGCTGGCCTGACTTCTTTTACTTCGATTTGGTAATGATGGTTTGTAGTGCATTGCGCTTTTGTTCCGGTGTCCTGTCGCGTGCCTCGATCTATTATTGAGACTGTAAGTAGGTGGAAAGGTGTTCGCTCTAACTGTTCTGTTGCCACTCAAGATGTTTTGATAGACTAGGCGCGGGTCGACAGCAGTCGTGCTTAATAGTCATGTTAATGTTATATACAACGTATAACATGTAATACAGTCGATATTGTGTTGTCTCCCTTATTTCTACTCTCATTATTTTATAGATGGTAGAGTCCACAGTTCGCTCGGGGTAATATTGACCGCCACGGCACTCAGTACAATTTCTAACGTGTAATATTATTGTTTTCAGAACATTTGAATTCCAGTTAGAAAAGCTACGCTTTTTTCATCATCTAACATCTCACATCATCAACGAGACTCATACTAACAATAAATAAAGTACCTACTAACATTAACCAACAGGATTAACCATACCTAACAGTCCCTGTCCTTTCACTTACTAATCAATTATCTTAATTTAATAAAATATTATTAGAATATTTTTGTATCATTTGTGTTTGTCCTTGCATAACGCAAAAACTCATCATCTTCATGCTTCTGAATGAAAATATAGGTCTCGCAGTAGCAAGTCTGGAAAATAAATTAAAAAATTAGTGAAGGTTTCATCTTAACTTAACATCTCTTAGAATAGAATATTTAAATAATACCTACATGTAGTAGGACAATGTCTGCCGCTACTAATATTGAAACTAGCACTAATAAAAGTGTATTATTTGTTTCAGGAAATGAAGAAGACGCCGAACCACTAGCAAAAGATGTAGATAACGGAGGTAATTAATCACGCTTGATAATTTTATTTTACTATACTTCATCACGAATATATAAAAACTAGTTTTCACATTAGAATTCATACGTTTTTAGAATAGTGGTAGGTATAACGCTAAGGCTTCCAGAAATATTTGCAAAATATACCTAGCTATAAGTACATATACTTTATTTCACATAGGATAGGATGGGTACGGTGACACATTTCAAATTAACTCTGTAGTGAGGTGACCATGCATAATTAATTTATGTGATTCGA
>DWJQ01000428.1:0-14515 GCA_018248915.1 Hesperia meskei straton | reverse complement strand
TGGGTGAAATAAAGGGGTGAAGTTTAAACGAAATTCACGCGGGCGAAGCCGCTGGCAAAAGCTAGTAATAAATATAAATGGGGTTTATCGTTCGATTAAATGCTGATATATTTTGTAAAGTTTTACTATTTATCTCATCATCTTCTTAACTTAATTTCCTTGTCTAAATTAAAATTAATTTACCCAGATTTAAGCGTCACTGGAAACACGCATGCATGTAACCAGTGCTCGGCAGGCAGCGACAAGACTCCGATAGTGCATTAAACAGCGACCGTGTAATTTAGCGATTAATTAAAATGCATACAACCGTGACCATTGTAATTACAATCTGTACAGAGCTTAGTAAAGTATGTATGTACGAATTGCGTGTATGAGACGATCGTAAAGTTGTAATTTCTTATTGTTTGCAATTTTTATAGCACAAAATGAAATTATTAAGGGAATGAGCTTGTTTTCTTTTTACTTGTAAATTAAGAACTTTGTATTTTCAAAACTAAAACCGGCATTGATGTAGTCTCATTTTCATTTAATTTCTTTATGGAATGGTACCTAACAAACCAGCATTCAGTACCGCCCTTCCGCTGTGCCGCCATGATAGTCGTGAGTCACCTAGAACAAGCCTCAAGTATTGACTAGGATGGTTAGTCTAATCAGTAGACGGTGTTGGAACATTAGTTTGTTAATAAGTGTGAAGATTTATACAGGGGCTGTAGGTGATGCTTAGTGCTATTAATTGTTGTTAGTAATAATCCAGTTAGCAATTATTGTTAGTAAGAGTTTCGTTCTACTTCGGTTGGGTCGGTACACTTGAGGACTGAGATAGTTCTCTTTAAAAAAGTTTATCTGGCTCCACAGATATTGTTTCAACATTATCATCATCTCAACCCATCATGACCCACTATTGAGCACGGGTTTCTTCCCAGAATGAGAAGGTTAAGGCCGTAGATATTGGTTACATACTGAGTATTTGTTCACGGGTGGTTATTAAAGAGAAAGGAAAAAAATCTACTAACTAAACTAAATCTACTAGTAAATCTATTACGAGCACACACCTAATAAACATATTATCTAATTATAAAGAAATGTATTTTGAGCTCTGGTCTTTCTCTTTAGTAGGTAGGTACATAAAAGGTTCCATATGTCATTAACGAAGTGATCTCCAATATTATTTCAGTTGTTTCTTTACCTACGCCACGTGGCCGTGGGTGTAAAATTATTTTAACCCAAGATCTCGTAGACACCGAAACACCGGTGTAAAATGAACTGTTCCTAACGGCCTCCGCCGTAGAGGCTCCATTGAGCCGCAATTCATTTATTCCTAATGTAAATGTTATAGAAAATTTATGTAAATTAACTTTATTACATTACGCCTGATAGCAATTTACTGGTACATAAATATGAATGCCGCATACGGACTGGTGTTTACGTATTTAATACGAATGAATGGGGCCCTTTTGCTGCATTGTAAAATTATAGAAAGTTGTATAGCCACAGTAACTAATGGGCGTATATTATACCGTTTAAACCTTGAATCAGGTATTTGTCACAATATTTCAGTCGTGTGAAATTAATTTTATTAATCGTTATGTTACTGCACTATGCGCCGTGACCCTGATTTGTGAGAACAAGTTCATTGTTAGTTGAAACGGTTACAAATGAACGTGTATTCATATATGTATTTCGATTTTCATTTGTTTTTGTACTATTGTTTTTTTACTTATAGAAACACCTTACAAGAATACCAATGTTCGCATACTGGAAGTGGAAGCTCGCGTTATTAAGTGGGATACCTAGTGAGGTAGTTAAAATGATCTGCCAGATTTTATTCTTAGCTCTTCGTTCTAGTCTCGTCGTTATTTTAACTTTTCTGGTCGCTTTCATTCATTGACAAGATCCGAGTCGCTTGCAAATAGCGTTGTGTGAGAAAAGCCTAAGTCCACATGGTGCGTTGCGTTAGCGGTGCGAGTTGCGACGTCTCGGGTGTTAGTCGTATAGGTAGGCGTTGCATCGACACAGCTCACCGTGATTATTAGTAGGTATGTAAAACGACGGAAAGACAGCGCTACATAAACGTAACGCTGCCACAATACCTATACAGCTGTAATAGAATATAATATGCATTTCTGGTTAAGAAGTTGAAAGAAAACGAAAAAATATACTTAATGTATTACATACGTTAATTACGAAAACTACCAATTATCACGAATATTTAACTAACACAAGTAATTAATATAACCCTGACTTCTATGAAACCTTGGATAAACTTGTAGCGAGTCTAACAATAATATTATTGAACATTGATTAGCGAGAGTACACAAGTGTAAGAACAATATTGGTTGAGTTGTGTATTTGTACATAAAGTAATTAGAATGTAAATATAGACGCGATTTACATGTAACTAGGCTAATTAAGAATGTTTCTTAAGATAATATAGGCACTTAATGGGTTTTACCAATTACTTTGACAGTGTTAAATTAATGTAAGAATAGAGTATTTTCGCGGGGTTTCCCGTTATCTATATCACTAAATAGTATAAAGCTCTCCGCCTGTGTCTGTCTGTCTGTGCCTTTCTAAGTCTTCTAAACCTCGCAACGAATTTTGATGCGGTTTTTACTACTAGGTAGAGTATTTCTCAAGGAAGGTCTATACATATAGATATAGGTCTTATGTAATTTGCTATGCTAGGCTGTGTAGATTCCTCATTAAATTTAACGCGCAGCGAAGCGACGGCGGGTCGCAAGTAGATATATGTATGTATGTAAGAAAGCGCACTCATCACGAAATAGGTTTCGAAAACATTGTATATTAGTAGATATAATACAGTTTCTCAATGTTCGAAAATCGCTTGACGTAGGTATATAGTTGCAGTTTAGCAGGGAATTAGATTAGAGTTACTTGACGTCTGCCAAGATCGGATTTTGTCATAATCTACAATGTGTAAAATAGAGTTTGAAATTTTGTAAATTTTAAAGCAGACTCGTATATTTTCTTACAGGACAATGTTTAGAAATAATGTAACAACTGTTTCAAGATTCTTGGTAAATTAACTTCTATGGGGGTAGATTGAAGGATGAAAGTTTGTTTAAATAACAATCTAAATTACTTCCAAGCGGGCCAAGCTGCAAGGAACAGCTAGTATATAATGGAAAGGTATAGAAATTCTTATATTAGGCTTCTGTGAACCCAAAACAAATATTTATCAACAGGGTAAACATTTGTAAAGCGGAAAATACATGGACTTACTGGGTAATCGACAAATACACAAAGGACATAAGTTCCAAAAAACATTTTTAAATAAATACTACTAAATAAATACATACACACCAACAGTTTTCCCAAATGACTTCCATAAATACTGTGCTTAATAATAATGTATAATTCAGATAAACCTACTGTACCTACCTAAGATTAGGTATGATGTCCATACCAGTAGTGAGTTTATTAAAATGACAAGGCATAAATGGTAATGTCTTGCTGAGTATGTTTATCAAACACG
This sequence comes from Hesperia meskei straton, assembly GCA_018248915.1. Classification (NCBI taxonomy): domain Eukaryota; kingdom Metazoa; phylum Arthropoda; class Insecta; order Lepidoptera; family Hesperiidae; genus Hesperia; species Hesperia meskei. The sequence continues at coordinate 11,019 of DWJQ01000428.1, read as the reverse complement.
TTCATTTCTTATAATTCGTTCGTACCAATGACATAGGGCTAATTCGCTGGAAAAGTTACACCTATCTACATATATAATAACAAAATTGCAGCTGATGACATTCTGAAAATGGAAGATGTTATGAGAAATTTTTATGTAGGGGTTTTTAATAACGCTGTGAAAGGCAAAAAGAGGATTTGTCGTCAAGTCTCAGGCCAAGGCAAGGTAAGGGACTAGAGCTCACCCGGCGAAGTACCACCGCCCGCCACGGTACTTATTTACCATTCCTACCGTGTAATAGAAATTTTTAGAACAATTAGATTAGTTTTTGACATACTTAAGTGATCTACTTAAAGTATTATAGTTAACAAACCAGCTGCTAACAACTTCCCTATTTTTATTTACTTTGAGGATCTTGCTAGTAATTTTCATTCTAACAAATGAGGAAATTAAAACGGACGTTTTCAATCCCGTCAATCTAACGCCAACAGTCTCAAATAGAGCAGTGCAGATTAAATCAAACAAATCAATTCTATTTGTTAAGTAAATGAGCGGCCACCCGTATGTGGCCAATGATACCTATCAGTACGTGTTAATAAAACTCCCCCTCATCATTGGCCCATTGTCTCTGAGATAAAGCAATTTACTTAATTAAAACTCCCACAACGTAGATCAACATGCAGCGTACTGAGATAAACATTTATAGAGACATTAGGGACTTATAAAGGAACTTGGCGGCTTTTTACCCGATTAAAGCGATGCCAAAAAGAGTTACAATGTAAAGGTTGTGAAAGCGGAATTTTAAAGACAACTTTTGTATAGATTAAGACATTGGCTTCATTATTGGTCTTAAGGGACTCATGTCATGTTTTTGTGGATGATGAGTTGCTTCTATCATGCTTATCTAATGAAGAGGGCTGAAGAGCTAGTTGCTAATCTAACCTATTGACGCTATGTCAATTGGATATTTTATAATTTTCGTTGTCCTATAGTTATGTACTGATACCTTACAAAATATTTTATCTCGAAAGTTTTTATAGCTCGTCTTGAATATTTAATGCCTTAAAACTAAATAAATCCTGAGTTTCCGATGCGGGCAGTGTACTAAGAGTAAGCTTACAAAGTAACCTACGACCACACACAAAACATTGATGCAGTTCTGCGTCCGGTTCCTTAGACAGGTGATTGCTTTCTAATTAGCGCTGCTGTACAAATCCGAGGTTTTTATGCAGCAGCGATTACTTTGAACATCGTTGGATTTCATCGCTATGAGATTTCGAGTAATTCTTGAGTAACCAATCACATATATCAATATGTCTTAGTTTGAATGTTATATAGGTATATTATGTAAGTACCTATCTATTAACATTCTCATCTGAGAAGGGACGCATGCTTAACGGTGGGTCTTGATCGGTTGAGATGATGATGGTGATGTATTAAATTAAAAGTTAACTCCTTTAAGTATATGTCTGAATAAATAATTGTGAACATGTTTCTCTCAATCAAATGGGGGGATGAATCAAAGAAAACAGAATAACAGTGAAGTCAGGATTTTAAAAGAATTGGAATCGGTCATTGAACCAATCCATAGTCTAATAAGTTAAATTCCATGTCTATAAAACTTAAAAAAAAACTGATCAATAAACAGATAAGGAATGTCAAGTAAATTAACTTTCGGCTTGATATGAAGTAAGTAGTCGGCTATCCTTACGAGCAGTGGTACGAAAGCGAGCAAGTTTTTTGTTGGCCGTCAAGGAATCGTTCGATATTCTTAGTTTTTTTATGTACGATCGACAAATACGTTCGCTTGTATTCAAAATGTATGGAGCTCCGTACAACCCAAACTGTATACAAAATTCCATGTCCTCTCTTATTATTTTAGTTACAAACTAACAGGTACACGCATTTACTTAATACTACTTTCGTAATTACAAAACACTTAGTCAAGACCATTTATGCCATATCGAACGCCTCCACTATCGCATCCTAATTGAAATTCGAATGTTGAAATTTGGGGCTAACGGCATACATTATGGGATTTCCTCGCCACCCCAACTATTTAGTGGGGCTTGAGAAATCAATGTTCCAGTTATTTATAATCCGTTATAAATCGACCGTAGATACACCTTGCTGTGACGAGTAGGATTTTGTACTTATTTCGAAGAATAAGGTAAAATAATCGATGAAGTTATGGACAATAATAAAGCAGTCCCAAAATTACCAATTACCTAAGCTTTTCGGACAAATGTAAGGTTTTTGAGATCAAGCAATCAATTCTAATGAAGCGGCTATCTTTAGATAGATATCTTTAATCCTTGTCGGACCTCTGTCTTCAGAAAAGTTTATATTCGATTATTACAGTAAACGTTCATTTTGTGTTAATAAGTTTATATTTCCAGGAAGCTACCAATAGTCCCTCCAGTAAGGTATATTGCGCGGACGTTTTAAGCTCTCTACAAAGGATCCTGCAGCTTAACTTGAAACGAAGACGTCTTGCAGAAGTCAGATACTTCTGTATATTCAGGTACTTTGATCGTGTACTTGGTATTGATAGAATACTCGATTTGAATGGATAATTAATATTACTTCACTATCTTTAATGAATTTGCTGCATTTTCCTGAAAATGTATCAAAGAATCCATCCCATCCATTCTTTCATAAAAAAATACACAATTTTAATTATGGTATCGTGCTTAAATAAAAGATCTTTTTGGTACTCTTCTTTACTTGGACACTGTGATAAAAGTGGATTTTAAAACTGTACTAAAGATAATATGTACGTCACTATTAATATAAAATATTACATGGGTCAAGACAAGATTGTTCGTTGGTAGGAAGTTATTAGTCACTATTGCCTCTGTCTGGTCGCTCTCAGTCATAGTAGACATTTATTTTTGTATTGTATTCATCTAAGACGTTTTAATTGTGAGTGGGTGGTGTTTATAGGACAATACATATATGCGCGCTTGTTAATGTTAGGTCGATTGTATTATTTTTGATTTTTCTAAAATTGTTCCATGATCAAATGAACCTAAAGTAATAAAAATAAAATCTGTCATAATAATTACCATGATGCAGCAGGTAATATACATTTCATGACATGCTTCAATCTATGACTGCAATTTACCCAAATAAAAAATGCTCTTTATTCAGAATACATTGTATCTTCCTCACACATCGTAAAGATCAGTTCTTATCATTAACTTTTTCTTGCAGTTCACGGCCCCAAGCTTAACAAAGATCTTCAAAATGGCCTTAGATTATAATCATAATACGGTACACTGGCTAATGATGTTTAAATTGTGTATTCTGTACGTATTTACTCATGCTCTGAAGCTCATATAGTCCTTTGGCTTGCGTTGATCCTATGCTATCTTCAAAGTTAAGCAACTGCGGGTACGATCGGTAGTTGGATGGATGAACGCTAGTGGTAAAACTCTTTGAGTGGGTCTTGCTCGGAAGCAGTCAAAGAATTATGATCGATGATTGGGCCCGATTGTTAAAGACATAACAGTCGTTGACCCATGGTGAAGATGTTTGGGTGGCATGAAAACTTCTGTTACTCAGGTTGGCCATTAATCCCTAACCACTATTCCTATGGTCCAAAGACTCAAATCACAATAACCCCTCCACCAATCCGCACTGGAGCAACATGGCAGAGTAATACTCTAGGCCTCCTTAATGATGAATGATGTAGAGAGATTCGTGTTTAGTAGTAGACCATAAATGTTTTTCTGGTATCCGAGAGACCACTACAGACTTGTTTATAACTATTCGTACTAAAACTTCGTACGTCTTTTTAAGAAAAGCTGTATATAGTTTTGCATAAAGTTGTAATGATATCTGAAAAACCAAAAATGCTCTACCATGCGTTTGAAATGTGACATGACATAGTATCACTGTAAAGTAATTCGGCCTCTACATAAAAAGCGTTACAAATAAAACGGACAGCTAACATCTGTTATACATAAATATATCCGTCGAATCCATCGTAGTAGATACTTAACCCAACACCGGTCTTGCTTACGGTCACCCAAGTGGTCTATTTTATCAATCGTTTCATTAATCGAAAGCTTATAATCACCAATTTTATTGTTTCTCACAGCTATAAAGCTCTCGTTCACTTCACGCGGCTCTCTGTTGATTTTAATTACTGTCATTCATGTAATTGCTTTCGGAGCCCACTTTCTACATAAATGCCAGTCGATTTCAAAGCGCAATGAAGACTGTTGCACAGGAATTTAAAAGTATCCGCAACAAAATATTACAGTGTTTGTAAATCGTTTTCCATTTTTATATTATGGACTCGTTTAGGAAAATACCAAGAAAATAAGTACGTCTATTGTGTTTACTTAAAATGGTAAACGCAAATGTGTTTTCATGGTTATTTTCATAACCACGACCATTACATTTTAATTGCTTCCTTTTACTATACACAATCACCTTATTAAAAAATATATATATTAGGTAGTAGCTGTTGTTGCTCCCAGCTATGCCAGTGTGGATGTACTTTTTACTGATTTTCAAACAAACTTCCATAAATAAACTTACCCCCTTCATGTTGTTTTACCAAAATCGTTGAAAGAGATTATCATTAAACTTTTACCATTACAATAAAGACCAATTTTCATAGTGTTTGCTAAAATCGACGAAATTTTCAACTTTCAACCTACTACTAACTGTCTACTGACCATCATGCCTTTTATCTTTAAGTATACGTCAAATGGTTTTCGAAACTTCGAGTTAAATCGCTTTTATATTTTTAAATAACAATCATAATATTGTCAATAATACCTGTAGGTACCAATATTTTGTCTTTTTACATAGTACCTCAAAGTTCCCCAATTTAACATCAATGGAACTGTGAATGGTTCTCCTAATGAGAATAGAGCAGTTGGCTCTAGATATGTTAATTGTGATTCTACTAATAAAAAGAACTGAAGAAGCAATTTATTTCAACGTGCGACTTTATTTTAAATCTGGTCGTAAACAAATTAGCGACGGTATGTGGCCGTGGATGTATAGCTGAATCTCCACTTAACAAGAATCAACTTTCTAATTTTAAACAATAACCTAATTCCTTTGGTGGTCAGAGAGCTATAAATCTAAAGGCACTCAAACAGAAATAGCCCATATGTCACCTCTTAAATGTTCTTTGAAGAATAAAACAAACAATATTTTGCTACCGTTCCAAGATAATTGAAGGTAACCAGCAGATGGGAACAATAGTACTTGGGCCTAACCCTATTATGTTTGCTCTAAAGATAACAAATGTACCTACAATAAAACGTGGTCGGTACAATGAATTCTTGGTTGTTGTCCGGCTTCCGTTGAACTTAATAATGACAGAGACTACAGAAGAGCATTGTTATATTTGGAGCCCCTGGGCTTTACTAAAATCGATTACCCACTGAGGCTTTCAATTATTCTTAGAACAATGTATTTAGTTTGAACAATTTGTGTTTCATGTTTTCTTTTTATTTCTTGACATACTTAGACAAAAACCGTCTTATGTCCTAAACAAAAGATAAAAGAACAATTTGCGTTAATGAATTTGTAGTGTAATATATACTTAATGACAATAGCCATATGTGTCACAATAATAAGCGCCTATGTTCGAAAAAAAGGAATTAAGGTATTTAAAATTCTTGATGTCAATCTGAAATTTGCTTAATAACATAAGCGGAAAGCAGGAATTTGCGTGGCATATGATTAAAAGGAATTCCTTATCGAACGTAACCGAAATTTAGTTCATGATCATTGCTAAGCGGTCGATAAGTCTCGTCTCGCCGCGACCCTGAAACTAATACCGCGAATAAAATGCTGGTAAATACTTTTTAAATTGATTATTTTTTTATAATGTCTATAATATTCAAAATATTTCAATGTCAGTCATGTTGCAACAATCGTTTATTGGGTACAGTCACGGTTAACGATAATATTAAAGTGGTACAGTTCATCTTGCATTCTCTAATGAGAGAAAATCATAAAAGAAACAATTACGGATATCAAAACAAAATTCATCTCCAAATTGTCAAGGATGAAATACGCCCTTGCGATTAAGTCCATTCTTCCACTCTATTTATCTAACGTTATTTTGGTGAAATTATTACCATTAAAAGTATTCTCAATAGCATTCTATGACAAGAGACAAAACTTTTGTATCTCCAAAACACAAAGAACATGGAAGAAAAACATCAGGTATATCGAATATCAATACGCAATTTATCTTTTGTGGACACCGCGGCTTAGAATCTGTTACTGTGACAGCAAAAATAGTAGAATATTGCAAGTAAAACGCAATCGAATATTTTCGTTCTATTGAGTATGTTGGACAAAAAATTCCGCACAATTGCCCCTGTAACTTGAATACTGATGATTATCGGAGATTCGAATAGGCTTATCTATGTCACAGAGGCACCGATCTACAGAAGCCTCTGTTCAACTGTTCATCTATCCTCCCAATTACACGTGAAGCAAATTGGCTGAATAAACGATTGTGTTTACCTTTTTTAAGCAAACTTAATAAAACTTTTATTATAAATATTTTGATTTATTAAATGCCTCACATTTAATAAATCAAAATATTTAAATGATTTATAAAGAATTTAATATATGCAGGGTTTATCAAAAAAAAGTATTACCTAAAAATTAATGGATTTATGCTTGGATTATGATAGATTCTATAATTATGGAATTATTCATGCTACAAATTTTGAAACAAATTATGTAATTTCTAACATGGGTATAATATTAATAATTATAACATTTTTATTAAAAATATTACTTTCTTTTAGGCTTAGTTTCAAGCAAAACTCAAGTTTTTTAAGACTATAAAATCAACTGTATAGTATTTCTCTTTACTGAGAACAAAATCACTTTCCAATGTTCTAATTAAGTAACTAAGTTGAAAGTTAAATTGAAAGAAGCTTTAACGATTCTTCACAATACTCACAAATTTTGACACAAACATGCGTTAACTACATCGGCCTTCTAAAAAAGTTGATAAAAGATATAGAGTAGTTACAGAAAATATATCCCAAAAATATCTCGATCGAATTCCACACTCGACTTTATACAGTAACTTATGACATTGATTGATAGAGCGCAGATGGTAGCACAATAGGACTCAAATAAAATCATTAAAATGCTTCTGATCCTAAGAAAACATTATTTCAAAATCTTTAAAGAATAAAATTAAATGTTAACACAGGAATTTATCTAGGTATGTGTCTACAATATTTCGCATAATTTCAAATGATACGGCACCGGTGATAATTACGAACTCCGTGGGTGTGATTAATGTACCATAACCGTGTAAATTGGTGAAGACTATTAGAAACCCTTGAGACTGACTCCATAATGTGTTGAATGACATCAGAGACGAATATATGCGAATTCAATAGTAATTTTTAACGGTAGGTGTGGCTTCTTTGTGGATATGGACGTTAAATGTCAAAAACTCACGATTTAAATGAAACTATAGTTGGGCATCTAACGGGCTTTGTCCGTCGCGTGCAAGTTTCACGGTAGATTCGGGGCGCTGGCTCGGAAACTTTGCAGCTGTCATCATATCTCGGACAGCGACAGCTCGCCTTTGTCCCCACGGATACGACTTCATATAAATGCAGTTTACGTGAATTCTTCAAATAGAACGAGCTCTCAAGAAATTAAGTCTCACGAAAAAAATATTCGCCTATTGTGAACGTTCTACACAATAAAATGTTGGTCGTATCGTTGGCGCATTAAAAAGTATTCATGTGGTATCTTTGTTGGGTCCATTCTTATTATTGCCTTGCAAGATATTTTCACACTCCGATCTTATCGTATTTATTTTGCTTTGATAATCTATTGTTCGTTTCATGGCATGATCGCTTAGTTTCTTGCTTTGTATTGGAAGAAAACGACATTGAAGAGGTTAAAGCATTGGTCACAATTAAAAGGGCGTAAAAACAATTGCAATAGCGGTAATGAACGACGAGTAATCAACAGTGAGTTTTCATTGTTGGAATCGGTAAAGGCTATTGAAGTTCTGCTTGATGGTCGAGGAAATGGACGCTAGAATACCCGTGACGGCCTATTGCATTGTCTCAATCAAACGGCAATGAGCATCGGGTACGATGACCGCACTTGCTAAATGATGGGGAACTGACTGAGGATCGTGATAATGTACAATACAAGAAATAAGTTTGAGCGTGAAATCTTCTCATACTTAAGTTTTTATTAGGTAAGTTATAGTTTTAAAATATTATCTTTAGTTTTATAATATTAACTTTTTATTCGTGCCTAGAATCTTAAAAAGTATGAAAATTAAGTTTAAAGAGTTACCTTTAATCTACTCTTATTATTTTCTTCTTATTTCTTTACTTATAGCTTTGTGATTTATTGACGTCATAGTAAGTATTCCTACTTTGTTACATAAGAAAATAGAGTCACAGTGTCAATCGTAACCTTAGTATATACTGAGTTTAGTTATTTGGGCATGTTTAAGAGTATAATAGATGGATTTCTGGTGCTCTAATTCTTTAAGCTCCTATACGTACTTGCTTTACTAGTAATCATTGAGCCATAGTGAAGTTTACTGTAGCCATAATAATTATCTTTAACTTGTTGGTTACTGAACATTTCAGTAATTTGCACCAAAACAGCGTAGCAGAATACACTCCTACACTCCTTAGTAACAAGGAAATGCCCGCTGTTATTGAGTTAAGTCTATTCAGTTCTAATTTCTAAATTAAGACTTAATAAATACCAAGGAAGATACAGCAAGAGTCCAATCTATTAATAAATGAAGTTGTGAGAATTGTACCAAATATAAGCTGTATTATAAACGATACAGTCTCCTAAAACTGTTCAAGGGCCGTGTAACCCTTTGTTATGCGTTATAAATCTGTCATAGTCCTTGTTAGTAGACGCTTTGATTTTATACGATCAAAGGATCTCGTCCTCAGCATTCCGGTGACAACTAATTGGTTTACCTACACAGACTTGGATAAGGCTTATGTCGGACTCGCGATTATTAGCATTTCTACTCATATTATTAGCATTTTTATTCATCAATACAATATGTTCATGTTGGATCTAGTTACAGCAGCGCAAAGCATTGTTTTCCATTACTGTTTATTTGGGCTCAATTAGGTATTAAATATTATCGCATCATCTGTTTCATATCTGCCTTTTATGTGGGCACATTTTATTGTGTTTGCAATTATCATAATTGTGTGTACTAATATCCATTCATAGTTTCTATTCATTATCATTCAAATCGATTTCCACACATTTTAATTTCAAAATATTATAATTTTATCCGACAAACATAGCAGTTAGTTCACTTAGGATTTTGAGATCTCTTTACATTTGGTTGTTAAAAAGTTAATTTTATGAGTCTTGTAATTTAAAATTCTTTCTATAACGAATCCAAACTTCAAGCCGTATTTCAAGGAAATCCAGAATTTTTAATTGTACATACATGTGTTGTTTGGGTTTAGAATTATTTCCACTATCTGCTGTCTATGCTGCTGAGAATTATTTGTCAAAGTTCTGAACTATAATAGTCTTAGAAGTAGTAAGGTTTGTGTAACTACCTTTATATTAAGCCATTGAAACTTTGAATATTAGTGGGCGTGTTAGCTGACAGTAAGGTTGCATTACGCTCCGTTGCGACGACATCATGACTCAGGGGTGGAGTGTTTGATCTTTGAGACAAGAAACTCAAGGGGACGATTGACCGTAAGATTTTGATTTATGATATTTACTAAACGTTAAGTTAATGTTTATGTACCTGGAAGAAAAGTGGATTTAATGTAGTAACTGATAAAAGAGGTTTGTAGCCGCGGCTTCGCCTGAGAGACAGACAATGTCAAGTGTTGTAGAGAATGCGAGATAAATTAAACGAGCCATTATGTGAATAGTTCGAATGGTCGGCAGAGAGTACCGGCAAAATTCGAAGGCTAATGATTGCCGTTTGGTCCCATTTTAATTTAAGCGACATCTGGCGAGTGGGTTTTTGAGTTATGTCGACATTATCGAGTCATTACCTATGAATAGACACATTTTACTATTGAATTTTTATGTCTTTATAGATCACCTTAATATTCATTACAAAATTGAGCAGCGTAACTAATAACGTTTTTTGTAATGCTAGATATTAATTTGTAAGTGAAGAAAAATTTCACTTTGTTAAGTACATACATGTTGTTGCATACAACATGATGGATTAGTCAATACTAAGAAAACATGGTTTACCAACCAAAGTAGCCGGATTTAATTAAGACAAGTAACTTTATACTGCAGGATTACATATTCCATAAGCTTACGACACGTGGATGTTTCTATAATAAAGTTATGTTTTGATATTATCGATTTACCTATAGGTATACTTTTATTCCTGAATATGTTTAAGAACATTAAGTTCTAACTTTAAAAAATATACTTTATTTACTCACTATTTTACATATTGTCAGTAGCAAAGAACTAAAATTAATCTATCCGCAGTTTTTTTCATTAACAAAATGGATAAATTTATTATGTAAAGGTAGGTGGTACCTATATATTTTTTTCGTACTTTTAATTATTTATTCTTATTTTGTCATTTGCTTGACTTTTATTTTATAATGGTACTAAATTTACTTTTAATTTGAAAAGCAAATGGATAGGTTAAAATGACTAAGTAATCGACTTTGTTTACATTATACGCTAGTGTAATATGAACCTTACGGCTAAACATGGAGTCATGCTACTCGTATTTATATTCCGTTCACAAAATTTACGTATTTCGCGCCATCACAACTAAATTTGCTTTTAAAATGACTTGTCACGTCTGAGTGTTCTCGAAACATAGATAAATTTTGATGTAATGTTAATAATGTCTCACCGTTTGTACCGTCAGAAAGAAGGTACCTATCTAGAAGTTCATGAAAAATCGCATGTGTGTAATATACTTGTCGGAGCGCGGTCAAGTCCCGCGCTGATATTTTAACGCCATCTGTGGAGAATCGCTGGAACTACTTGTCGGAGTGCAGTAAAGTCCTGCGCTATCTG
>DWJQ01000427.1:0-14517 GCA_018248915.1 Hesperia meskei straton | reverse complement strand
TATTTCATATTTTGATTACATTCTGAACATTTAAGGTAATTAAAACTCCAGGGTTACTTCAGATAGGTAGTTTAGGAGTTCCAAAGTTTGTTCGAAGCGGACCCCAAAAGTTTATCATCGTGTCACGCGTGTATACAAACTACTGCTGTACACAACTTTCTTACATTTCGTGACTTCAGTTTTAGTTAGGTAATACGACTTTTTGAATACGACGCTTCTATGGAGTTTACTTTGACGACTCTATGTTGAATAATACAATGTCAAATTTTCTTTAAATGTAACGTGTCAAATTTTCTTTAATTGATAAGTATAGATTACTTTACTTAATACGTAAATTTAATGATAACGATAATTTCGAAACTACATATGTATATTCCTACCAATATCATACCTAATAATACCTATCCGTCTCTTAGGCTTTCACGCCTTAACCTCGGAACTTGTTATAGGGAATGATATAGGGAATGAAAATCGAATTAAAGGACCTATTTCAAAAATAGTCCTCAATTTTCCGCAAAAATTCTGACAAAAGGACATGGAAAAGAAAAAAATGCTTATCACTAACGTTCATTTTATTTAAGGATAATTTCAAAGCTATTACTAGTATTCCTGCTACACCTATTTACACAATTCACGACACATAGTACCTGAAATTTGGTCGTAAGATAAGCACCGCGTCAACTCACCAAGCGGTAGAATTCTCGTCACGTACCGACAGTGTGGACTGACCTCTTCATCCCACGCGTTTAGTAAGCTTTGTAGATGGCGCCGTTGATTTAACAAACAACAAGAATAACATTTTATACCACCACTTGCTCGGGAAGACCTTTAGCGATGTCCTAAATAAACCTTTAATTCGTATTTTATAATTTAACCGCCTACTTACAATTTTTGTATTTTATACTGATATTTCCAAGTTATGGGATGTCCTTAAGCATGGAATTATCTATTTGCCGCCTTCATACATTCGAGAAAAAAAGTTTTTTAGCCGACTTTAAAAAAGGAGGTTCTCAGTTTGACCTGTATGTATGTATTGTGTATAAGTATGTATATTTGTGCGCGATTATCTCGCGTTTGGTTGATTTTGATGCGGTTTTCAGCATAGTATTTGTCAGACCAAGGAAAAGGTTTTAGACATATTGTTAGGCTGAACCGATTTTGATACGGTTTTCAGCATCGTGTTTATCAGACTTAGAAGAAGGATTTAGGAATACTAACCGCATGCAACTGAACCGATTTTTACTTTTCGATGTTAAAGTCGGTTATATTTTGTTATAAGTTACATATTTGTCTTTGTCGACATCAAACGATAGGTACGCACATTAGGTATGACTTGTTTGGATTTTAGACATTGAGCAACCTTCTTCGAATTAAACGATAGGAATACAGGTACCTAGTGCCACGTAAATGATCACAAGTTTACATAGGTACTGGTAGATACTTATAAGTACCTACATACATACATACATGTACCTGCTGGCTACGATTTAATTAACTCCGAGTACAGTCCACTTTTACGAATTTAATTCTCGTGAGCGCGAACTGATGCGATCCGGACCAATTAATTTATTGACGTAATAGCTACTTGTATAAGTTTATTTGGACTAGTTGGTATGAACAACTCTAGCAAGGTTTGGTGGATGATGTCCGAAATTAAATAACTCGATTTAAAAAAAAAGCTAATTTATTTCGCTTTTTTGTATACAGAAAACTTAAATAGAAATGTACCTTTTAGAATCAATTAATAATTGATTTCAATTTGAATTACATCATAATATCCGCCATACATTCAAAAAAAGAATTATAGTCTATGACAGATTAAAACTAAATGCTAAAACCATGAAATAAAACGAGAGTTTGCGCGTCGAAATTTGGAAACCCGAATGGCAATCCTTGTCCAGTATTGGCCTACAAATTTTTAATATTCGACGCAATGTTTCGCGATCGCATCACCGGTCACGCCAATGTTACGGAAATACAGAAAACGGGAAAAAGGCAAAAAAATATAACAAAATACTCCATGTATTTTCGCTAAAAAAGGCGGTCAGATTGATCGACAGCAAAATAAATGGTGTAATTCGTCGGCGGCTAACTCTACGCTATTTTTCACGCGTTATACTTGCTTTGTTTAACGAGATTTAGTTTACGTTATTTTTTGTGTTTCTGGCGTTCACTTACTTATATAAAATAATGATATACTTAATATCACGAAAATTTTCATGCCTCTTTTTAAATCTAGGATACTTTTTTAATTTTTTATTTAAATATTTTTACTACGAAAATAAAGAACGTCTCACAGACCTACCTACCTGTCTGCGAAATTTCATAAAAACCTACATATTGAGTAAAAAATTATATATGTAAACGACACCATATTTCACAGTAAAATCCGATGCTACGCGCTCTGACGTAACGTAACGTTCATAACTGAAAATCGTAGAGCTATCATCGTGTAGAGCCGGCATACTTTTGATACTGAATAAATCGATACCATTATTCGGACAACATTCGTGCATTTTATTTTTGTTTAGAAGATATTCTACTTCCATTTACTAGAAATAATCAGTATTTTTAATCAGATATCTAAAATTTAATAACTTATGATTGTAATTATCGTTTCTGAGTCGATTAAAAAAACTTTGATTGCACTTCAGTGCGCGTGTTACTATTCATAACAAGAAAATTAGGCTACTTAACAAGATATTAAATCACCCCAATACATATGATTGTTTTTGTAATTATATCTGAACATCTGCATAAAGTTCAAAGATCGCGATACATAAAATGTTACCGTACATAAAATGTTCAGCCTTAGTCATTTCTATCCATAAATAGATCTGTGCAAACCACACGCGACAGGTGAATTCAATTCTAAAACCATGGACAATATAAGCACGGCGGTCGATTGAAGCCGCTGGCCAAATAATTGTGCAAATTGCTTGTGCACACTGGTTTAGAACAAACAGTGGTACTGCAGTGTCCATTAGCCGAGCTATATTGAGAAACAAACATTAGTTGGTGTGCACCTAGCTTTATTATCTAGTAAGCTAATGTAATGTTAACTACTTGTACCTTTTTAAACCGCAACATAATATTTATGTGGGTACCCTAAATAGACGACATCATTACTAGTGATCCTACCAGGAAGCTAGAGGTACCATGTTCGATCCTGTTTTAATCCTCCTATACTCTTCCCAAGGAACTTGCATGCTAAATATCAGCTTCTTGTGATCAGTACTTTCGGCTGTACGTTGTGTGTCAGTCAGTAACTCAGTAACTGAAGAATTTTATGTACATACATTGATTGATTCAGTATTAAATTGTGACAAATTTAACCTTACGACAAACTCTTTTACATGTATCATATTATGTGTCAATAAATCGTCTATCCAAATTAGTATTCAATAAGCCGTGCATAGAACAAAATAGTTCAACAGAGTGCATAATTGGAAATGACGCGGGCTCTGGTAATTAGGCAGGTGTGATGCAAGAGGTGGACCGGGAGAATTTTACGATAGGATTTCATTAGTACCACAAGACAGTTACATTAAACTACAGTGTGCAATTGTGCATAGACAAGAGTCAAATGAGTTTCAATAATTATTTCATTCATACTAGAGAGCTAAGTATTCGAAATTCGACTTAAATTCATTCTGTTAGACTTAATGGATTACTTCACCATAACGCTGTCTATTTAAATATTTTCTTTTTTTTATAAATTTATAATATATTTGCGACATGTATTGAATTAAATTTCAGTTCCTGCATTTTTCCGCCTTAACTAAATCTCGTATGTCCATAATTTTTTTTATGTAAGAAATACAAAGTTTATCTGATTTCATGGGTCTTAACTTCTGCCCTAAACCTTACAAATGGTCCCTAATTTCCTCCACTCATTGCACTGCCATCAATGGACATCCCTAATCGTCCACTTTGAGAAACATGTACCGACTAACTATCGGTTACACGTTCATTCAACGGAGAGTGCTTCAGTTCGTTCAGAATGAGCGAGCGAATGAAACAACAGCGGTTTAATTGAACTTGTAAAGTGGTTTCATTCGTTCCCAATCGACTTTAAAATCAGAGTGCACTATGACGCGTGTATTAATTGTTAATTGTGTTGAGTAGTCGTGCAGAGGAGCGGTCTGTTGCCAGTCGAGTACCGATCGGTTACCGAGCGTTTTACTATATAACTACCCTTCAATTTGAATATTGTAATGCACGACCGCTTAAAACGGCTTGAATCAACTAACTGGTCTGGGCTAATAGTTTGGTTAGATGATGGCTGAGGCGGTCGTGTTACTGACTTTAGGCTATAATCACGGCGACTCTACAATGGTGTCATAAATATCTAGTCAATAATTTGTTTTTTTTATTGGAATTTATGAAATAAAACGTGATATTTATTTCATGTCTCATTCAAAATTTTAAAATTACAAATTTATTTTCACTAACTTCGGTAAAGTTGAAAGTAGCGAGCAAACCTGTATAAGTGTACCTATTAATCTAAGAGCTCTATATGGTATTCTCAAACGTCTGTAAAGTTTGCCAAGCCATAAGTGGCCAGAGTTGTTAATAAATGTCAATGATCTTTACCCCTTACGTTGTTATACCTGTGCCCAGCAGTGGGACAGTTATGATTTAAAATAAAAAACAAATCATTTGTTTTACGATAAAAATAAAAGGAAAAAAATCCGATTAAATTATTTAAATTATACCTAACTATACGCCTTAACAGTTAATTTAACTGAAAGTTACTTGCACAAAAGATAACATCTTTAGAGGCATCATTAATAGCCATTCTGGCTCAAATGAACATCATGATGCAAGGACCCCTCTATTAGGGTGCGGTTCCACTGAGGCGGAGCGGAGCGGAGCAGTGCGCGATTCACCAATCACATGGCTTGAAATCCGCACGAGGCACAGTGAGCGGAGATTTCAAGCCATCAGTGGAACCGCACCCTTACCCACGAATAGCTGCACTTGCCCTACAATAATAAAAACTAAACCGTATCTGGCCTCACTAAGTAATTTATATTACTCGGCCGGGGCTACAAAGTGAATGCTTGATTACAAACAACCAATTTATCAAGCCCCCAACCATTCGCGAATGGTCTGGCCGTTAAAATTGTCTCGTATGGAACAAGGGTCCGAATTAAATGGTCTGTTATCACCCCAGAGAAAAATGGACGAGGTTATAGTAAGTTTTCCGATTAATGAGAGGTCTCTACTTAATGGTTTTTGGGGTTCTGCAGAAATAGGAAATTATACATAGGATTATTTGTTGTCTTTTATTATCTTTGTCTATAATACTCAATTTTCTACGAACCTCCGGAACTGAAACTGAAAGTTGAAGAAATCGTCAAACCGCATCAAAATCTGTTGCGTACCTATACGTATAAAAGGTCTAAGAATATAAAGAGTTTGATTTAGGTATACTTCCTATGTCAAGATGACTCGTTTAGGTTATGAAAGGTATAAGCAGAAATTAAAAATGTTTTTGTAACACATGCTCAATGGTAGTTAGCAATTGCTTTTCAATCACAGATTTTAAACCTTGACATTGATTGATTTGCACCTAGATATGTAATGGAATAACCGATCTCCAACCGTAATCACATGTAACCAAAGTGTAATCAGTAACAACAGAGATTAAAGTTTGGCGTCTACAGTAGTCTAGCACGGAAGTGGAGAATTAGGTGGCTCGCGCCCTGGCCGTCCGGTGGGAGGTGGCCCGAGTGTAGAGCGATAGCGATTTGGTTTGATAGAATGGATTTTTGTAACATTTTGTTGGTAATTTTGGAGGTGTTGGGGATTTTCTATGAGTAGTATTGGCATTCGTTCAAATTTCTAAAAGTTGCATTTTTTGTTAGTGTATTACTTACCTACCTATTAATTTGAGAAGAACTGAAAAGAACTAAATCTAAGTAGATCCATTTAAATTGCAAAAGGTTCGTAGAGTTTATTGGCGGTAAACAAAGTATGTATATTTACAATAAAATTATCGAGAATAAAATATGTATTCGTAATGATCGTAAAAAATATGTATTGATACCAAACAAACACGTTTAGAAAAAAAAACTTTTCTATAACTAACTCGTCCTCATCACCAACGATTTAACTGAATTATAATTCAATAAACAGAACAAAAACGTAATAGTCATTGTAGCAATATTCAGCTTTTTATATTGCACCTATTTCTCCTGTATAGTAGTCTACAAGTGTTTCAATCTGTCTAGATCGTCAGCTATTAGATCTTCCACGTCCGTTGACACGCGGGACTCATCGACAGTTTCCGCTGCCCGCGCCCGCTGCCGCCCGTGCGTATCGATCCCATAATCGCGGCGTCCCGACGTCCGCCCCGATAACTCCAATTCCTCTTTATCTTTCCACTCCGACTTTCTTCAGTCCCCTTTGTGCTTATTTTCTCCAATTTTTTCACCGCCCCCACTTTTATTCCGCTCTTATTTTCTTACTATTATTTTCTGTTATGTATTTTTCGTGTTCCGCCTCCGCCCGGCCTGTCTGTTGAATATCGAGGTTTTCCTTCGATCATTTGTTGGTCGTTATTGGTGGAATTGTGGCTAAGTGCTCCCGTCTCGAAGCGTTTTTTTTAATGAATTCCTCTTTTATGTTCCGGGCTGCGACGATAAATAATGAAAACGTGGATTGTTAGAATGGAAAAATATTCATTTGCGTGGTTCTTTTGAAACAACGTATTATTTGATCCTCCCGTGAGCCGTGAGCCAGATTGTTTACTTGTTTATGTAGTCGGCAAGTTTCAGTTCGCGTTAAAGCTAGACGGGTGTGCGAACTTTAAAGTCTTATTTACAACCTGCTTTAAGAAACTTTGCTGTTTTGGACACAGTTCATTTTAATATTACGTTCAGCTAACAAATTCAAATTTAAAGGCGATGTTTTACAAAAGATTTTTGTACATTAATTAGTACATCTATTTATAGCTTATAAAGCTTATATTAATAAAACTGTAGAGTGTATGACACGGACAATTGGATATACCTACAGAACTACCACTAGCATTAAAGATTCACGTAAATGACTATTTTTTAATTTAACAACAGCCGGTAAACGAAACCGAAAGCTTTAACTCTGCAGAGAAAACAACTTCGTATATACGTACTTAATTGAAGCCATGCTTCTTAATCAACTATATTTTGTGGTCAAACATAGCTAAACTTAACTCTTTGTTTGTCATACACACGTTGTACAATACACTAGGTATAGGTAGCTATTTCGTTGAATACATTTTATTCTGTGGTTAAGTCAAAGAGGTAAAAATGTACTCAAAATGCAGATAAATTCGGTGTTCGCTTCATCACGTGAGAGATTTTAGTTCCCGCTCATTTGCGAATAACGATCTCATCAGTAAGGCGTCATACACACTGGCAATTAATAAAATTTGTCACGCAATCGTAAACGACATTCATTCAGTAAAAGCCATGCTTGAAAAAAATAAAAGTATAACTTTCTGTATCTTCAATGTAGATTTTTCTACCTACATATATTATGTCTCAATTTTGCGTGTCTATTAACATTGTCACATCTAACGGACAATAGTGATTTTTTCATTATTTTCACTTTAACGTCTGTTTTCCATAAATGGAAAGACGAAAGTCTTTCTGACTCTCTGTCACGATTTCACGGCTAATTTAACAACCGATTTAGATGAAATTTGGAATGAAAATAGTTGAAAGCCCAGGATCACACATAATTATGGTACTTTTTTCAAAAATCAACCCTTGGCTTGAAATAGGGGATGATAGTGAAATTAAATCGTTTACCGGTTGTAAAGAATTTTGTCACAAATATAGTTATAGGAGATACCCCTCCCCTTCCCCTATTCGCGATAAACGAATTCCACGTGGACGAAGCCGCGAGCGGAAGCTAGCAATCGAAAAGCAAAATAAAACAGCTCGCATCCCGAACCATACTTACCTATGCATAGTTAAAACTGGCAGCCTCATAAAGAGGCAAGAGTTCAAAAACCGAATACACATACAAGACGTCCTCAACGAAGTTTAGTTCCCTCTCATTTGCGAATGACGATCTCATTACGGTAAGGGCGCGCGCACACTGCCGATCAATCAAAATTGTCACCCGATCGGAAAGTCCGCCATGTTTGGCGCGTCTGTCGCGCATCAATCATGTTTCGAGTGGAACGGAACGGGGCGCGTTATGAATTATTTTGAATTGCGTTTCTTTTTACGTGAAGATATTTTTATTTAAATAACAATGGTAGAATCGATATCTTTATAGTATTCGTTACATTTGTATTGTAGGGTAAGTAATATTTTTGTATCAGTCCTTTTTATTATATACCTACGTTTCTTTAATACATATTACCTTTCCGTACATGCTCCCATTCGATTAAGTTTATTTTAAATCTTAATCAAATGACTAGCTGAAATTAAAATTATTAATTACATACCTATTCTCAATTTAAGTATCTATTAACAGTGAATGATGATTAGATATTCATTTTTGTATCTTCTGTAATGAATCATAATTTTGTAACTTTTTAAATAAGATAAAAGATGTCGAAGAGAATATTTCTGAATGACGATTTCCTTGTTATCCAGAGTTGTATCGTATTACCCATATTAGCCCTCGCTTCAGCACATCGCATCATCGCAAACGCGACAGATTGCGTAACAGTCTTTCCATTCAGCGAACTCACCTACCCGTGCACCATTACCGACCCGGGAATCGAACGCGGGCTCAAGTGGTCACCATAAAGCAAATTAATCAATTAGCCAGGGGCATGTCGACAACATTACGAGTAACGTTTAATTTTACCAACCCTACTGGGGGATGTTACCAGTGCAATTTGACCCCTCGTAACGTAGCTGACGTGTCTACTCGCGGATCACCATGACTGGTTATTTATATAATTATGTCTGTAAGTCTTGCAATTGTGCAATTCTGCTGACGCATTTGGTATGTCGTTCAGTGCGTTTTGTTCGAGTGCTGTGTTGATGGTTTGTGATGACTCCGAGCCCCTTATGAAGATTTGTTGATGGTTAAAAATGTCTTGTCGAACATTAGTCTTAATGCTTTTTAGGGTAAATGGTATTAAATGATTTTTTAGGTAAATGATATTAAAATGTTTAAATAGTATGTAGAGGACGAAGGTATCATATTAACCCTTAATTAACCGACTTCAAAAAAGAAGGAGGTTCTCAATTCGACCGTATATATGCTTTTTGTAGAATGATATCAGCATTTTATAATAAGATTTCAGTATAAGCAATGAGTAGGGAGGTTTTTTACGTCTGGCTTGAAAACTATCCCACCCGATAATTGACGATGAAGTCTTTAATGTTGAGCGCACTAACTTGGTAAAGCCTTTCACTCTCCTCATCCCAAAGTTGGGAGGCAAGTACTAATGTGGTGTTTACTTCCAGCGGAAGCCCTACAGTCAGAAGCAGGGTCTGACGGGAACAGCGAGCACGCTTCGTCTGGAGACGAGGACTCGCAGATGAGGCTGCGGCTGAAGAGGAAACTCCAGAGGAACCGGACGTCCTTCACCAACGACCAGATAGACAGTTTGGAGAAAGGTGGGGATACTATCTCCTATTTGTTAAGGATATTTATCTTTCGAATAATACGAGTATGTTGAGCCGGCTAGGAGCTTGAAAGCCAATGCTTAATTTCTTTACTTTTCATGGTTTCTTGGTCACAATACCTACTTACACATCCATACACAATCCTACACATAAAACTCACACCTCTTTGAGCGTCAGGGTTTTATAAGGTTTATTTCGGCCAGTAATATTTCAAAAGGTCCAAACAAAATAATTTCTTAACAATTATGTAGATACCT
Source organism: Hesperia meskei straton (assembly GCA_018248915.1). NCBI lineage: Eukaryota > Metazoa > Arthropoda > Insecta > Lepidoptera > Hesperiidae > Hesperia > Hesperia meskei. The sequence goes on along the minus strand of DWJQ01000427.1, from coordinate 4,673 downwards.
ATTGTACTTGAAACTGAAAACCGAATGCACAATTCAAAAACAAAAAAATAATAATAATTTGTAATAAAATTAAGCCAATAAATTCACCTATTAGTCACCAAACCCCTGACGTCATCCAGGAAACTGAAGTAGGACTAATACTCATCGTAAGCGCTCCCTGGAGCCTTCATAAACCAATTTGGCAATGTCCCTTTCATCTTATTTATTGTTTGCCATAACAACAACACGGTTATTAGTAAATAAATAAATATTGTCCCCCGTGTTTGCCGAGCTCTCGGCCGGTGGCAGCCCGCCCAATTATTGATGTTGTTCTGTTAATCTCACTTTTTGTTGCTTGTTTGTATTGCCATCCGTATGAGTTTATTGCTCTGGTCGTTGCGTCCCTGGCTTGTTCGTTTTGATTTATCACTGGAATATATTACGTTAAATCATTGGTTAATCATACTCGAAATATATGTGGTGTTAATACGTACCTATATTGAATATCTTTGTAGTGTCGTAAAATAAAGTTCACTATTCACTCCCTATTCACTATTCACGCAGCTTTGATATGCGTAGGTCGTCTGTAATTTTTTATAGACGACCTATGGTAATGACGTGTTATGGTAATCTCAAGATTTTCTTTAAACTGGATGATAAATTCAGTAGGTACCTATATTTGTGATCATGGAAACTGACTGAATCATTTCTTAATTAGGTATAATTTTCAAGTTTCATTTCAATAATTAGGTACACAGTCATATTAACTTTTTAAGAAAATTTCTTTCCGTATTTGCCAACATTTAAAGAAGTAAAACCGTGAACGAAAATTAATTCCAAACAGGCCCAAGATTCCAAATTCAAATGGTATTGCAGTTTCGAACCATTCAAAGTTGTCGCGTGCCGTTCACAATTTAATTTTGAATCTGTGTTGCAGAATTCGAGCGAACGCACTACCCGGACGTTTTCGCGCGAGAGCGGCTGGCCGAAAAGATTGGATTGCCTGAGGCACGTATCCAGGTAAAATAAACTCCAGTTTACACCACGGAAAGGTGACTGTATCGATACATTACTTGCGCCTGGTTACTAACAATAGTGGTGTACTTACAAAATGGCGGCTGTTTCGCGGTCATTTTAATTTTTTTTTTGGTTATGCAATCTATTCTTTCTGTTCCTAAATCCGATTTTTTGATTTGAACCGATTTAATTTAATTTAATATCGAATCGATACAATCTAATATTAGTAAAATATACCTAAATAAGAAAAATCCGATTTTCGAGTGTTAAGCTTGAATGAGATTATGTTAGGAAGGATGAAATCGGTAAGTAAGTACTCGAATTAATTAGATATCTTCATAATAAATGATATTAGCTGATAAAGTAGATAACCAATGAAAGTTACCTTATTTCGGATATTGGAACAAGAGTAAAAGTAGATTGCAGCCAAAGTGTTAAACATTACTATAAGGGCCTTAATTTTCAATTTGCATTGGTAAATATTGATTTATACACATAAATACGATAGGGTTGGGTGTTACATTTTTGTGGTCACTATTGGCGTAAAAACTGCTCATTTTGCGGTTTCTAACCAACACCGTGCTTACTAACAAATACAAAGTATCATTATGGTATATTATATACTGGTCGCATTCTTTTACTAAAACCTACTCACGCTTTTTTGATAAATTTTAATTAATAAAAATGTAATAAGCTTTATTAATTAACACTGTTAAATATTGCTGGCTTGGATGGAATCAAAAAATGTAAAAAAATTGAATTTTATATAAAACTCGCAAAGTGTTCGAGTAGGAATCGATAAAAAATCGATATCGCGATTAAACCTTATGACATGACAGAGGCGTTTTATTAAAAACGTACTCTGCATTCGTTATGCGAGCATGTTTACCATGTCTGTTTACATAGGCACGGGCTTGTAGATGCGTCTTTGGCAAACAGACTAAAAAAACAAGGGCATATTATAACCCTACGAGCGGCGTCGGTGTGCAAACACGGGCATGCACATATTATATAATATACATATAGCTCTTGTAAATAAATATCAGAACATAATATGTTAAATATGTTTTTGTTGATTCATTTTTCATTCATGTTTATCTTGGATGTTTAACGTACGGTACTATAGAGGCTTAATTAAAAGTTGCAGCGACTACCATTATGCTAATAATGTAAAATGATTTTGCTTGCGCATACATATTTTAACGTTGAGTTCATTTTGTGTTGTACATTTTTATTCGGATTATTCTTGTTTGATTTCTATTATATCCTATTACTTACGATACGTTTTATATTCAGTTGAATTAAAAAAAAAACATTAAGTATGAAACATTTTATTGTGAGTGCTATGGGAATGTTTCAGTTACTTTTCTATAAAATTCCATAAAAATAACGATGTTATCTTAATAAAAACATCTGTCGTATTTTATGCAATAATACACCATTAACTTTGCAGTCAATTAGTAAGAATTCGTTATTAAAATACAACATGAACGAACGACGCAAATCCAAATATTGTAAATGTTGTAATAGAGTGGCAAAAATACTAGGAAAAAGCAACATTTCGTGTCAAAAGCGTTCCATTCCGCAAAGCGTCTCATTATAAATGGTAAAAGTTACGAAATACCAGTATTTACGACAAATTGCATCGAAACATGCGAGGAAATGCCTGCACCACTTAGCAGTACACATTCGGCGCCAACAGTTTAAAATATCATTTGTCACTGTGAACTTGGCGCGTTTTGCGACTATAATGGCTTAATGCAATTTTTGCTGCGACCTTTTAAGTACTGAACTATTTATTTTCTAAATCGAATCACACTGAGTGCATGGACCGGTTTTAAAGCGTCATTCTTATTAAATGTTATCATTTAACGATCCATCGACTGCCTGTCATGTTCAATTAATTAAAACATGACTTAATTTCAGCTAAAAATATATCTTAGCTTAATATTTAATGTTACTGAAATAAAAATAACTTCTCGTGGGTACCTACGTTTTTTCCTAATGTCGTTGTAATGCTTGCATCTTAATAGGTATGTGACTTCTTTATTTTAATTTGGAAAATGCAAAAATATTAATAGGGTATTAATTTATGCAATGTGGGAATTTTTCAGCATTTCAAATCGACAATTTTTAATTGGAATGGGAATGATCAATTTTATTACGCTATAAATGAATAACTTGAAGTGATAATTATATCATCACTAGTTTTTAACGGAATCTGAATAATGTGAATAAGCGAATCGCCCTTTATAGTCGAAAAAAATATCTGTGACAACCCGCCATTTTGTTTTTCGAACAATGACAGACTTTCTTGTTGGAAAAAAGAAGATGGCGGCGACATTGTTACTGGCGCCGTGATAAGCTCTCACATTAGCTCGGAGGCGGCGGGTCTAGTTAACATTCGCGCTGCAATGGACGGTCAACAAGTACATACTACTACCTACTGCTTTAGGGTTGACATATTGGGCAACGATAATTTTATGTGGCAGCAAATTAAAAAAAAATTCGGCTCGTTGGTGGAAAAATCTATTCTTTCAGGTTGTATTGGAAATTCTTTTTTTTATTATTTGTTCACTATTTTTTATTTACAGATGTCTTGATTGTACCTAGTAAGTTGGGCAATGCGCTGGTGATGGCTTTTGTGTCGCCAACGTCCATGGGCAATATGGACCACTTTCTATGTAGTTGTTTGTGTTCCCATTCTTTGAATATTCTTATAAGAAAAAATATAGTTTAAGCTGCCCACATAAATTATGCAGTGTAGTTCACAAAAAACATCGCATTCGAGTTATCATTAATTATAGTTTTCGTTGAATTAGGTACTAACCCTCGACATTATTTAGATAGGATATTATAAACCCATTTCAAAATACATTTCTACAGATAACACAAAACTGAAAGACGCGCACCATTGGCTAATATTAAAATACTAGCTCCAATCACACACACCGGCGTCAATACCTGACAACCCTATATGAAAATACACGTACTCGTCCCGACACGAGTGCGCTTCAAGGTAAATTGAACTTTAACAGTGATGTGCTAAGTTCGATTTCCTGTATTCTAAAGGAGGCTTTCAAGGAGTGACGCGGATCGTTTTGTATTCGGACGGTCGCCACCACGTGTTGCCCCGGGGTTCAAGGCTGTGTCGAAATGGCGAGGGTAGGGGGGCCATGATGCTAGGAAAATTTGTCAGGATTTGTTTTAGTTTTTGTTTTTATTTAAAAGTACATGGTTAGCTTTATTATTTGGAATGTAAAGCGTGATCAGACGAATTATTAAAAGCCTTATTTATTAGATATTATGGGTTAACATGAAAAGAAAGTTATTACCCAATCGATATCACGTTGAGCGTAGTTTTCTTATTAGGCGAGTTACAAAAGGAAGATGCAAAACGAACCGTTAAAAGTAGATATTTATTATCTGCGGCTTAGGGTTATTATAATTATAATAATATGATGTTTTTAATCATTTTTAGCTTTTGCCCAGATAAATCTAGTGCACAGCATATGTATACGTAATTACGGACTAGTTAAATTTGTGGATTTAATTATCTTTTATGGGCAAAATATTTATTTATTTATTTATTTATTGCATCAACAAAGTAAACACTAAATGTCATGGTACATACAAAAATCTTTACAAAATGAGGGTAAGTGTTACTTCAATTACAG